>JABUQX010133678.1:22500-30552 GCA_015478945.1 Trachelipus rathkii
GGTGTCTTCACGAGCGACACATACGAATATAAAGACTGATTAAATCAAGATTTATCAATTGTAATTTGTCATTCCTATTATCTGCTAGTGTGATCAAAATATGAATAAGGTGTAAGACTCTGTCTTCTCTCATTGAAACCTTTATTTATTTAATTTCATTAATTTGCGTTAAAAGTAAATTTCTATCAGAATACATTATCACCACATAAGAAAAAGGGGGGAAAAGTTATGAGTCAAAGTGAGAGATTTTTATCTATATATTTAATTCAAATTATATATATATATAAAGGAGTAAGTATAAATCATTAATATTTTGTGCCTTTTTGCAAGCAAGTTAAAAAATATATTAAAATATTAATATTAATATTATATATAATAATTATATATACTATATATATATAAATATCTATATATAGTATATTAATATATATTAATTCTTGTATCTGCTTTATATTAAATCTGAATAGAACAATAGGAAATATATAAAAAGGAGTTTAAAGTCGGTTTTCATTCTTTATAAAAATATATAATGCATAAAATTTTTACTTTCTTCAATAGAATATATAATAATACAATTTAAATTACTAACACTCTATCACATATTTTCACAATTATGTTTACACTTTTTTCTTATACTTTTGGAATTAATAATAGGTTCAGATGTGCCGGAGAGGCTAAATATATCGGGTTATGCCAGTTTTCTGCTCTATCCTCTGACTATATTATATTTTTCAAATTTTCTGTAAAATAATCGAACTACAGAATGCAAAGTAAGTGATAAACAAATAATTTTAATACACCTTTATAAAACCAATCACACTTCATACCTAGTTATCATTAACTTATTTTCTTATGCATTAACAATAATATAATACTAACCAATTCATTAATTTATTGAGTATCATAGATATAAAAATCATATTATATTTAAGTCATATAATAGTTTATTACAACCAAAGACAAATGCCTAATGGACGAAGGACATCATATCTATCCCACCTTTGTACAAGAATTCGCCCAATCTCGTAACTTGATCCTTGCCCAATATCTTTTAAATTGTAGAACAACTGTTAGGACACGCGTCATGATATCTATAGAAGGGGGCCTTTTACAATGGGCTGACCATAGAGTCTGAGATGCCTAGACTTAGAGAATATACAACAGGAGATTTTGGAATCCTCTAGGTAAAATTTTTTTACATAAAAATGTAAAAAAAAAAAATAAAAAAATTAATTGTTAATATTAGAAGTAATACTGATTAAGGAGCTATTTTTAGAGACCCTTTTTATTGGTTACTCGTTTAAATAAATAGACTTTTCTATTAAAATTTTTGTTTTTTTTTTTTAACTAAAGAATACTCAGCTCACTTAAATGATTCAGAAAGTGCATGAGTATAACCTTAGTCATGCAAAGTGATGAGTTCTCGTGTGCGCGCCGCGAGCGGACACCTCAGCGGCGGCGAAGGTATGGGACTAGATTCCCCCCCCCCTCCGGGGAGGCCAGTCATCGCGATACTGCCAACCGCGGTATCGAGAGTGTCCGCGCTATGAGTTATCACACAGGACCCCTTCCCTACGGGATATGGAAAACGTCCCCCCCATGTGTTCCCCGTCGCCGTTCGAGCCCCCTAACATTGCCGTGTAATACCTTTAATAATTATATATAATTAAACTATGTCCCCTACTCCTAAAAAAAAATAGCCCAATATTTATTTTTATTTATTTATTTTATTTATTTTATTTTTTTACAATTTTCTAATTTAAAATTTTAATAGCATTCTAAAATGTATTGCTTTTTCGCAGTAAGATATTGTAGTTTTTTAGAAAATATGTTTTTTTTTGTTATTTTTTTTTTTTTTTTCTTTACATCTTTCCGCACTAAAATGTTTACTAGGATCCAACAATGTATTTTCCTTGTTCCCTGTATCATTGCTAGCTTCTTTCTGAGATACTGAGTTTGTAAGTTTTTTAAACCAAAAGTTATAGTTTTTTAAAACCAAATATAATATAATAAATATAGTATATAATATATATAATTATAATTATATAATATATAGTAATATAATAATAATATATACTAGTATAGATATATATATATATATATATATAGCTATAAATATATAATATATATATTATATATATATATATATAGTTAATATATGCGTCAAAATTTTACTTTGTGGCCTATACCATGTAACTCGAGAACGACAGCACCTTGAGTACAAACAAATTATATTATTTTGGAATCCCGGGAAAAATTCTAAGGAGGGTTTTTTTTTTTTTTTTTATTTTTTTTTTATAATTTTTTTTTTTTTAAACTAAAGGATACCCAACGGGTAAACAACGCAAAGATGGCAGGAGTCGGTCTCTCGGCCTTCCCCGGGGGAAACGGACAGGGTAGGCCTATTTCCCCCCCCTCCGGGGAGGGTCCTCAGGAAACCCCGCTCTTTGATTTTTGGGTGGTGTCGCGGGGGTTTCCCCGCCCCCTCAGCTACGGGGTTATCGGAAACGTCCCCCCCCTTCCTGTCCCCCGTCCGGCTTCGAGCCCTACAATTGGGGGAGAATTTTTTTGTTTTTAAATATTTCCTCGACGTATAAAAAAAAAAAAAAAAAAAAAAACCAAAAAAAAAAAAAAAAATTAAAAAAATCCCCTCCCTTAGAATTTTTCCGCCTGATTTCCCAAAAATATATTAATTTGTTTTACTGTAGGTGCTGCCGTTCTCGAGTTACAAGATGTCAGCTTTAAGAAATTTTGCCTATATTATACTTATAATTATATAATATATATTATACTATATATTATATAATATTTATAGTATATTTATATATATATAGTTATTTATATATACTATATATATATTATATACTATAATTTAATATATAACTATAAATATATATATATATAATTATAATTTATACTATATATATTATATATTTGTTGGTATATTAGGTGGCATTGTCGTAACAATTGACAAATTTCGTTCATCAAAACCAAAAAATACGAAAATAAACGAAAAATATTGGAGGCCTATTTTTCATATTTAGCATTATTGTTGGCCGACGCACCAGTGAGAGGTGAGGTGCCGGGTGCGGTGCGGTCTGGTTCAGTGGTGCCGCAATTTGGTGGCGGTGCGGCGGCGTGTGATGTGTGTGACAGCAAAATCCAATTCCCCGGTTGCCGGTTTTAAAATAAGAGATGCCGGTGCAGGTGCGTGGTAACTTTGTGGTTGCGGGAGCGCGGTGCGCATTTGAAACGTAAGAGTGCGGTTTCGGTGTGATGATAAGACCTTTGATGCGGTGCATTTTCTTGGTGCGCTTACCCTGATGCGGTTGCCGGGTGCGGTTGTGATGATAAGACTTTGAACTGCGTGCGTATTGGTGCGATTACCCCTGATGCGGTGCGGGTGCGGCTGCGGTGTGACTGATAAGACGAACCTTGATGCGGTGCAGTTCTTGGTGCGCTTACTTGCTCTAGCGGTGCGGTGCGGTGCGTGTGCCCAAAATACCGGTGCTGTGCCAGTTCTTGGCGCCCCGTCTTACTCTGATTGGTGCGGTTGCGGTGCGGTGTGACTGATAAGACCTTTGATGCGGTGCAAGTTCTTGGTGCGCTTCCTCTGATGCGGTGCGTGCGGTGCGGTGCGGCTCGGTGTGACTGATAAGACCTATGAAGAAATCGCCACAAAGAAGTTTTCTTGGCGCGCTTACACTTCAGCTGCAGCTATGCGATTCTGACATACAACTACCTGGGATTAAGAACTTGATGCAGTTGCAGTTCTTTTGTGCCGCTTCCTCTGATTCGTGCCGGTGTGCGTTTTTGTGACGGATACAACCTTTGATCGGTGAAAAAAGTTCTTGCGGTGCGGCCTTTACTCTGAGCGGTGCGTTGGCCGTGTGAACCTGATAAAACCGACCTTTGATGCGGGGTGCAGTTCTTGTGCGTCTTACTCTGATGGCGGTGCGGTGCGTGTGACTGATAAGACCTTTGATGCGGTGCCAGTTTTCTTTGGCCGCCTTTTACTCTGAATGTGGTGCGGTGCGGTGCGGTTGTGGTGTGACTGGATAAGACCTTCTGATGCGGCTGCAGTTTCCCTTTGCGCGCTTACTTGATGTGGTGTGGTGGCGGCTGCGGTGTGACTGAAAAGACCCCCTTCTGATGCGTCAAGTTCTTGGTGCGCTTACTCCTGATGCGACTGCGGGTGCGGTGCGGTGTGACCTGGATAAGACCTTTTGCTGCGGCGTGCAAGTTCTTGGTGCGATTACCCCTGATGCGGGTTGCGTGCGGTGCTGACCTGAATTAAGTACTTTGATGCGATGCAGTTTTCTTTGACCGCGCTTGACTCTTGATGTTGGGCTGTGGAGGTGCACAAAAAAATTTCCCGGTGCTAGTCCAACTCCCTAATCCGTAGCGGCTCTTCAAGAAAAGCACCGTTTCTTCCCAATTAATTGTCCTTTGGAAACCTTCCACATCTACAAATTGGTTGCTAGGTGCTCTCTCGGGTGCAGTGGCAGATTCTGTTTTAGCCTGCGAGAAATTTTTTTCTTCCTCTTCATCTTCGTTTTACTCCAGTTTACAAAGGGTCTCCATCCGCTTGTTGGAGTATCTGGCTCTCTTATCTTGGGGGGCGGCTCAGGGTTTTCATCCGGCTTTTGGCATTGGTTCTTCGATCCCCACAAAGGCCCAAAAAAAGACTTTATAAACCTCCTTGTACTTTTCTAGTTCCACTTGTCCCTCCATCTTTGGGCGGACGATGTTGTGCCTTTATCTCTTTTTCTTAAGGTTTACCACAGCGGCGTTTTCGAGGGAACTTTACACTCGCGTACCACCACCTTTTACCGACGCCCTCGTAGCACAAGGGGTGCTTTTTCTTCGCACGAGTTTTGTGTGGATGTTGGTAACACCAGGTTAGTTCGTTGCGGTGCCTTCCTTTCTTTTCTGCCACCCTCTGTTGCTGTTGGAATTCTCTTCCAGTCTTCTTTTGTTACTCTGCTGAATTTAATCTCCCTCAACTTAAAGCCCTGCCGTCTTGTCGCTCATCTGCGTAAATTTGCCCCTAGCGGATGAAACCTTTTGGTGTGCAAACACGCCCCCTCCCTGAATAGGGCTTCGCCCGTGAGTGGTGGTGGCAACCCTGTAAAGAAAAAAGATAAGAAAAAAAAAAAAAAAAATATATATATATACTAATAGTAGTAATATATATATACAGCTTAAATATATTATATAGTATATAATATATAATATTATATATTATATATATTAATATATATATTAGTAGTATATATATGATACTAGCAATGCGAAAAAAAGGTTCTTTTTAACAAAAAAAAACAAAAACCACTTGTTTTTTTTTAAATAAATCGCAATATAAGAAGCCAAATGTAGTTTATTTTTTTTTGCAGAATTGTAAGAGCTGTAAGACGAATCGGAAAGAAGTTTTTCAATTAGATTTAAATGCGGAAGGCGCTTATGAAAAGTGCCATGAAAATAGTTACAATCAGCTACTACCTATTTTTCCCTTAAAATAATTATTTTAAGATTTTATCTTCATTAAATTTTCTTGATACCTGTAAACTGGTATAAAATTATATATTTTGAAGTTTTTATCATCGAATTCAAAAGTACAAAATAAGAAAGGGCTACAATATAACGTGAAACTCTAATCTGAATATAAGGTTATACTTTTATTATTTTACAACCACAAACTACGAAAAAAAGAAGAAAAAAGCGTACACCGAAACATAAATTTAATAACCTTTAATGATTATATAATATCAAATGATTCTTATTTACCTTTATATTTGAATAATAGGTCATAGTATATATATATATTATTTATATAGTATATATTAAATGTATATATATAATATATATATATTAATATATTATTAGTGATATATCTATATATATATTATTATATATATTATTATATATAGGTATATATATATATATTATTATATATATATATAGGCCGCTATAATATTTATATTATATATATATATATATATATATATATATTATTATAATATAAAATCTATATAGTATATAGTATATAATATAATTATATATATTATAGAGAGAGGAGAGAGAGGAGAGAGAAGAGAGAGAGAGAGACGAGAGAAGAGAGAGAAGGAGGAGAGAGAGCAGAGAGAGAGAAGAGAAGAATATTAAAAAGTGTCTATAACTGCAAAATGTATTGAGTAAGATTTATCAATTTAAAAAGTCGAAACGAAAATGTTCATTAAGAATTTATACAAAAAAACTAATTGTCCCTGCTTTAGCTGGTTTCCCAACCTATTTCTAAAGTTGCTGTGGCCCAAAGTCCGAAAGTTGAAAAGTATCCCTTTCAACACTAGGCCCATTTGAGAAGTTTCTTGACAATACGTCCTTTTACTTTATATATAACCTTCTCATCTAGTTTTTTTCTTTTGAGGATTCTGTACCCAAGAATAAGGAGTCACTCTGACAGACAGCAGACTCATCAAATACGGTATTTTTATTGAAATGGAGGGGAAAAATTTGCCTCTTAAATGTATAAAAAATGGCCAATCAATTCAGGATACTCATTTTCCATAAATTCCATTGCTTTGAAATACTCATCCTTCTGGAGTACTGCAGTCTGATCATCTTTGGGTTTAAAACCATATACCCCAATAAATAAAGTGAGCTTCTTGTCTTACTGCCTGAAGATAACCCTTCTTTTTTACTGTTTGCTAAATCTTGTATGTGAGTGGTGGATTTAAACTGTTCTAGCTCATGCTCAATAATTTTTCCCAAATATAAACCAGCTCACTTAGTTTACGTCATTGCCTTTCCTTACCTTGGTTAGATGCTTATGGCCCCCGCACAACTCCACACTGAGTTTTACTTTATAAACTTTGTGAAATGTGGCCAAAATCGATGGTAAAAAATGAATTCACAGAGCTCGAAACAGAGAATCATGTTTTTAAACATGTTAAATTTTAGCCAAATATATATATTTAAATAAATATTATATATAATATAATATATAATATATATATATATAGTATTATATATTATATATATATATATTATATATATATTATATATTATAATATCAATATATATATATATATATAATTATTATATATATATAATATAAAAGGCCCATATATATATATATAATATTATATATACTATTATATATATATATATATATATATATATATATAATAATATATTATATATTATATATTATATATTATATAATATATTATGATAGGTGAAATCCAGTTTATAAACCCACAAATATCCTCCAATCCAATTATTCTCAAAAACTTACAACAGCTACCGGGAAAAAGGAATAACATTGCCTGGGAATGCTGGTCCATTTTTAGTGCGGAAAATGTAAAAATATATATATAGATAGATCATATATATATAATATATTATATATATATATAATATATATAGTTATATATTATATATATATATATATATATATATAATATGATAAATATATAAATATATATACTATATAATATTAAATATATATATATATATAATATAGTTATAATATATATATATATATATATATATATATATATATATTTTACTATAAATAATATATATATATATATATATATTATATTTATATATATATATTATATATATATTAACGTATGTATATATATATATATATATATAATATATATATATTTATATATATATATCATATCAAGAAACTACAATAGCTACAGCGAAAAAGGAAACATTTTTGGCATCCTGGTAAAATTTTTAGTTAGGAAAAATGTAAAAAAAATAAAACATAAAAAAATTATTGTTAATAATTATAGTAATATGAATAAAGAGCCCATTCTTAGAGACCTTTTATTGTTACTCCGTAAAAATAAATAGACTTTCTAATTTCAATTTTTTGCTTTTTTTTTAACTAAAGAAATACCCAAGGGAAACCGCCCCGATTGGCAAGAGTGGGGTTCTCCGCCTTTCGGGAACGTACGGGGTAGGAACTAATCCCCCCCGGGGAGGGTCTCCGAACCCCCGCCTTCGTTTGGTATTCTGGGTGTTCGCCGGGGG
>JABUQX010133679.1:0-22665 GCA_015478945.1 Trachelipus rathkii
ATATTACCTTAATTATAAGTATATAAAGTTAAAATGGGTTTACTTAATTTTCAGGCCTATATTTGATCGTACATAAAAAGGTAACTATATTTTATGATATGTTATGTAATCTCTTTTACTAAGGATGCACTGTCAAGTAGCATTATCTATAATTTAATTTAAGAAGACTGTTGCCTTATATACCTCACTATTTATGAGTTAAAAAAGTTACATAAGAGTAACAACGTTGAATTTATTGTCATATATTTCCAATTTTTATATTTTCATTCAAATATTTTTGACGCCATATTTAGATTGGTTCATATTTCACAAGTAGGATTTAACTGAGTCTATATTACATATGTAAGTATTGAATAATTTGATTTAAGGACGTACTTTAAATGGGTCTTACTTGAAATTAAATAAAAATCGTAAGAATATAATCAAGACATGTTGTTTCTCATTATCTGTATTGGTTATATTAAGTCCTTACTATTAGTGTGATCAAATATAAAATTGTTGCCTCATGGAGTAAGAAGTTAAAAGGTTATTACATAATTTTCAGGACTCTTATAATTTGAGTCCGTACACAAAAAAGGTAATTTAAAATTAACTGATATGATATGGAATCTCTTCAATATTAGTTGGTCTGAATCGTAATCATTATTTATATATATAATATTATAGAAATACTGTATGCCCACCTTCAGTTAAATAAAGTAATAAAAAGATACATAAATGTATCTTCCCCACTCCCAGTTTTTTTCAATTTTCATATTTTCAATCAATATTTTGAAGCATATTTATGTTGGTACTTTTTAGTAGGTCATTGTCTTACATCATGCATCATGTAGTATGACATAAATTTTAGGACGAACTATTGGGATCTTACAAAAAAACGTAGAATATTAAGACATGCATACAGACATGTTGTTTCTCTCTGTAGGTTACTTTTCTTTACATCCTGTGAATAGAAAATTAAAGGATTGTTTGCCCCTCATAGTAAAAAAAGTTAACAGGTATTTTTACTATATAAATTTTCTAGTGACCTAATTTTTAAGTCGTAACTAATAAAAGGTAATATATTCTGATATTTGATATTGAATACTCTTTTAATAGGTTATCACTGTCGTAGATTCTATTATTAATTTAATAAGACACTGTTGCTCCCGTTACAAGGTTATAAAAAGTTACATTAGGAGTCACAACGTATTGATGGAGACTATATATTCCAATTTTCAATATTATTATTATTCATTCTAATATATTTTGAAGCATATATTAGGTTAATAATTGGTAACTTTATTTTCAGTAGTGTATCACTGACTACATTCATGTTATTTGACGTAATTCTAGGACAATTACTATATAGGTCTTACAATAATAAAAATTACACGATTAGAGATATATTTATATACAGACTTAATATTATTTGTAGTTTCTATCTTCGTAGGTATACTATCTTACATTCTGGGGTCAAATTAAAAATTGTTGCTTACCCTCATGTTAAAAAAGATTAAAAGGGTTTTTACTAATTTTCTTAAAGGTTACCTATACTTGAGTCGTACATTAAAAATAATGTTAGTAATTTATATACATGATAAATTAGTTGGATCTCTTTACAATAGGTCTAACTAGAATCGTACCATTTCTATAGGGTTAAATTTAGAACTGTTTGTGATTACCTTACGTTAAAAAGTTAACAAGATAGTCTAACATAACGTATTGAATTGACTAATTATTTCAAGTTATTTCATATTTTCATTTATCATTAATATTGTGTTAGGCACTTATTAATTTTAGGTATGGATAATTCTATTTGCTAATTGATAGGTCTAATTAGTCTTAACATTTCATGTCAAGTTTTTTGAATTACTTATAAATATTTATGGACGTTACTATATGGAGTTATTATTACAAATATAAAGATTACTGATAGTATATTAAGACATGTTTTAGTTTCTCTTTTGTAGGTTATCTTTAATTTTAGCAGACCCTTGTGTATCAAATAAAGAAATGTATGCACCCTTATATAAGAGTAAAAAGTTAAATTATTTTACTTTTATTTTATTTTAAGGACCTACTTGAGTTTCGTTAAAAATATAATGAGTATTAGATATATATAATAGTTTACCTTATTAGATATGGTATCTTTAGGTTAATCTCTTCATATAGGAATTTAGATATTTATTACTGTACTATACATTTCCTATAATATTAATTTAAAAGAGATCTAGTTATTGTCACCCCTTAGGTATAAAATAGATTACAAGAGTAAGCAACGTTTGATGACTATATTATTATATAAAATAATATATAAATTATTTCAATAATTTTTACATTACAAATTATTATTGACTACCATATTTAGTGTTGTGTAACTAAAATATTTCAGTAGGTCACTATAGTCTTACATACATTTAGTAGTTTTGACATAAAATTTTAGGACGTTAACTATTAATAGGGTCTTTAATTATCAAATTAACCTTATGAGTAGAATAATATACATAGACATGTTGTTTCTCTTACGTTAAGGGTACTGAGTCTTTATTAAATTCTGAGATCTTAAATATTATGAGATTGTTTTGACCAGTACCTCATTTAGTAAAAAAGTTTATAAAAAGGGTTTACTTAATTTCCAGGAATCCGGCCAATTTAAATATTTTATAGACGTTGTATTATACAATTAAAAAGGGTAATATATTATTTTTTGAATATATTATACTTAATGTTGGATCTCTTCAATAGTCACTGTCGTACATTACTATATTATTTAAATTTAAAAATGTTGGCACCCAGGTTAAAAAATTAGTTACAAAGCACGTCAAACGTTGATGCTATTAAATTATATTCCAATTAATAATTCATTTCACAAATATTTTGACAATATTTAGTTTGTATGTATACTTTTTATTCAATAGGTCACTTTCTATACATCATGTTAGTTTGACAATTAATTAAATTTTAAGAGTTTAATAAATGGTTCATTACATATTAAAAAACGTAAGATCGTTATTACAGACATGTTATGTTTATCTATTTGCTGTCAATTGAGTTGTAGCGTTGGTATTGTTTAATTATATTTTAATCTCGCGCTCAAATATTATATATATTTGTTTATAATACGTTACTTAAAGTTTGAAGAAAAATACAAATTTTTTTTATTTTTATTGAAGTAACAAAAAGTTAAGATGGATTTATATTATCATACACATATTTCATGGACATTAACATTTGTAGTCGTTATCATATAGGAAAGTAATTATATATACTTTCGCTATACTCCGTTTGTGTATTTTCTTTTCGAAGTAGGAGTTTATATTTGTCAGAATATTATCATTCTTAAAATATATTAATGTATAAAACTGTATGATCCACAATTGTACTCTGTAGGATTGGCTTTTGGTTATGGACAAAGTTAAAAAGATATACAATGAGTCTCCCCACGCTCTGGCATTTCTGCTACTCATTTGAATTTTCACTATTTTCATTCAAATATTTTGTACCCATATCTAAAGCAGTACTTTTCAGTAGGTCATTTCCTGCTCTTATCACTGCATGCAGTTATAAAAATAATATTTACAGGAGACGTTAGTATGTGGTCTTGATCAAAAAACAACGTAGAATATACACGATTCATGTTGTTGTCTCTTCCTGTAGCGCCTTACTGGGTACTTTTTACACCCTGTGATCTTTCTAAATTAAAGATTGTTGCCCCTCAGGTAAATTCAGTCAAAAGGTTTTTTACTTAATTTCTAGGACAATACTTTGAGTCGTACAATTACTGGTAATATATACTCAAATATTGTTGGCAACTCTTTCAGATAGGTCACTGTCGTAGACAATTCTAAATATTTAATTTAAAGATTTACTGTTGCCCCATAGGTTAAAAAGGTTACAAGAGTAACAACCGTTGATGCTATATTCCCATTTTCATATTTTCATTGCAAATATTTCTCTGACCCATATTTAGTTGGTGACTTTCTTCAGTAGTTCACTGTCTTTTAACATCATGTAGTTTTCGACATAAATTTTAAGGGACGTACTATGGGTCTTCTACAAAAAAAATCGTAGAATATACGAGACATGTTGTTTCTCTTCTGTAGGGTACGGTCTTACATTGTGGGTCGATCAAATTAAAAATTGTTGTCCCCTCAAGTAAAAAGTTTAAAAGGGTTTACTTAATTTTCCGGGACCTAATTTGAGTCCTACTAAAAGGTAATATATATATTTTGATATATTGGATCTCTTCAATATTGTCTTCCACTGTCGTAATATTCTATACTTAACTTTATTACAAACTGTTTGCCAACAAGTATTTAAAGTTTACAAGAGTCCACAACGTTGAGCTATACGTCCAATTTTTCATATTTCCCTCCCTATCTCAAATATCCTTTTGACCTCATTTTTAGGTTTTGGTTCAGTTTCACTAGATCACTGTCTTACATCATGTAGTTTTGAACATACAATTTTAGGAACTAGCCTATGGTCCTTAACAAAAAAACGTAGGAATATACATTGACACATGTTGTCTTCAACTTCTGCTATTGCGTTACTATTTTCTTCACATTCTGTGGTCAAATTAAAAAATTGTTGCCCTCAGTAGTAAAGCAAAGCTAAAAGGGTTTTACTCATTTGTCAGGACCTACTTTGGTCGTTCACAAAAATGTAGATAAATACTGATATGTTTATCTCTTCTTTTCCTCTTCATCCTCTCTCTTCAATTTCATCTTCTTACTTCTTCTTCTCATTCTTCACTTGTTTACTATCTGTCTGCTACCATTATTCTATTATAAATTTCTTTATATATATTTCTTTTTTTCTGTAAAACTGTTGCCCCTCCATTGTTTTTAATTCACACGTTCTACCACGAGTATATCTAAACAGTTGATGCTATAAATTTCAATTTATGTCTTATATTTTCATTTCTAAATAGTGTTGACGCTATATTCTAGGTTGTACTTTTCGTAGGTCATAGATATTAGCTTCTATGTCGCTTTGACAATAGAATTTTATTAAGTAGAGCGTACTTAAATTGAGTCCTTACATTAAAAAAAAAACGTAATAATATATCAGACATGTTGTTTCTCTTCTGTTAAGTACTGTCTAACATTCTGTGATCTTAAAAATATATAAAAGATTGTGCCCCTTTATAAAGTAAAAAGTTAAAAGGGTAATTACTTTAATTTTCAGGACCTAATTTTTAAGTCGTACAAAAAAGGTAATTATTTTTGATATGTTGGATCTCTTCAATAAGGTCACTGTCTACATTTTATTTAATTTATAACATGTAAAAAACTGTTGCTTAAATTCCTTAACTTCAGGGTAAAAAGTTACAACGAGTCGACTACGTTGATGCTTATAATATATTTATTTACCAATTTTCATATTTTCTTAATTATTATATCATAAACTTTATATAGTTTTGGGTTAATTCAGTAGGTTCATTGTCTACATCATTTAGTTTGATCATAAATTTAGGACGTACTATTGGGATATGCTTACATAAATAAAAAAACGTAAAAATAATTAATACAGAACATGTTAATTATTGTTTCTCTTTTACTGATAGGTTTAACTAATATATAGGTTCTTTGGTCAAATTAAAAATGTTGCCCTCAGGTAAAAAGTTAAAAGGGTTTACTCAATTTTCAGGTACCTACTTTGAGTAGTACAAAAAAAATGTAATAAATACTGATATGTTGGATCTCTTCATAGGTCACTGTCGTAGCATTCTATAATTAAATTTAGAAACTGTTTGCCCCTTTTGCGAGTTTAAAAAGTTTTCAAGAATCACAAAATTGGTGCTATATAATATGGGTGAATATTTTTATTCAAATATTTTTGACCCATAATTTAGGTTGGTACTTTCAGTAGGTCCCTGTCTACATCATCGTAGTTTGATTCATAAATTTTAGAAACGTATAGTGGGTTGTACAATAAAAAAACGTAAGAATTATACAGAACATGTGTGTCTCTTCTGGTAGGTTACTATTTTAGCAACCCTGTGATCAAATTAAAAGAATTGTTGCGCCCTCAGGTAAAAGTTTTAAAAGTTTTTTCTTTAATGTTTAGGAACCTACTTTGAGTCGTAAGCAAAAATGGTAATATATTACTAATATGTTGGAACTCTTCAATAGGTCACTGTCACATTCTATATTTAATTTAAAGACTGTTGCCCCCTAGGTGTAAAGTTACAAGAGTAACAACGTTGATGCTAATAATTCCAATTTTCATTATTTTCATTGAAAGAACCACCTCAACAATAAATAGGTTGGGAGTGCTCAGTAGGTCACCTGTCTTACAATCATGTTAGTTTGCATAAATTTAAACTTTCGTAGTATGGGTCTTACAAAAAAACGTAGAATCATATAGCATGGTTGTTTCTCTCTGTATGGTACTGTCTTAGGCATTGTGTGATAAATTAAAAATTGTTGCTCTCAAAGTAAAAAGTTCAAGGGTTTACTTAATTTTTCAGGACCTACTTTTTTTCAAAGTCAAAAAGGTTATGATATTTCAACTCTTCTTGGAGCTCTTCAATAGGTCACTGTCGTACATTTCTAGTTTAAATTTAAAAACTGTTGCCCCCAGGTAAAAAGTTACAAGAGTCACAAAACGTTGGATGCTATAATTCAATTTTCCATATTTTCTTCCAAATATTTTGACCCATATTTAGGTTGGTACTTGTTAGTAGGTGTCACTGTCTGACATCATGTAGTTTGACATAAATTTTAGGACGTACTATGGGTCCTTCAAAAAAACGTAGGAATATAACAGACATGTTGTTTTACTTCTGTAGGTAACTATCTTACAATTCTGTGGTCAAATTAAAATTGTTGCCCCCCTCAGGTAAAAAGTTAAAAGGGTTTTAACTTAATTTTCAGGACCTACTTTGAGTCGTACAAAAAAATTGGAATAAATACTGATATGTTGGATCTCTTCATAGGTCACTGTCGTACATTCTATATTAGATTTTAAAAACTGTTGACCCCAGGTAAAAAGTTACAAGAGTCACAACGTTGATTGTATAATTCAAATGTTCATATTTTCATTCAAATATTTTGACCATTATTTAGGTTGGTACTTTTTTCAAGTAGGTTTCACGTGTCTTACATCATGTAGGTTTGACATAAATTTTAGGACGTAACATGGGTCTAACAAAAAAAAGTAGAATATAGACATGTTGTTTCGCTTCTGTAGGTTACTATCTTATATCCTTTAAGTCAAATTTTTTAAAAAAATTGTTTGGTGCCTCAGGTAAAAGTTAAAAGGGTTTACTCATTTTTAAGGACCTATGTTTGAGTCGTACAAAAATGTAATAAATACTGATTATGTTGGATCTCTTCAAATAGGTCACTGTCGTAACATTCTATCAATTAAAGTTTATAAACTGTTTACCGCCTCAGTTAAAAAGTTACAAGCGTCACAACGTTGATGCTATAATTTTCAATTTTTCATATTTTCCAATTCAAATATTATGAAGCATATTTAGGTTGGTACTTTTCAGTTAGGTCGCTGTTCCGTTACATCATTAGTTTGACCCAGAACTGAGGGTGGTGTGTGCCAAACAAAAAAAAAGTGAAATATACATGACATAATGTGTCTTCTTCTGTAGGTTCTATTTTCACCCTGTGAATCAAATTAAAAATTGCTGCCCTCAGGTAAAAAAGTTAAAAAGGTTTACTTAATTTTAGGACCTACTTTGAATCTTAAAAAAATGGTAAATATATAATTAAGTTATGTTGGATCTCTTCAAAAGGTCAATGTCGTACATTCATATTAAATTTAAGTACTGTTGCCCCCCTAAGGTAAAAAGTTACAAGAGTAACATCGTTGATGCTATATTCCAATTTTCATATTGTCATTCAAATATTTTGACCCCATATTTAGGTTGGTACTATTTCAGTAAGGATTTTGGTTTGGTTTTATAATACACCAGGCCTAAGTAGGTGTGTCTTACATCATGTAGTTTGACATAAGATTTAGGACGTACTATGGGTCATGCAAAAAAAACGTAGAATGTACAGACATGTGTTTCTGCGTTCTGTAGGGACTGTCTTAAATTTCTGAGATCAAATAATGATTGTTGCCCCTCAAGTAAAAGTTAAAAGAGGTTTAACTTAATTTTCAGGACCTAATTTGAGTTGTACAAAAAAGGTAATATATTTTGATATGTTGGATCTCTTCAAATAGGTCACTGTCGTACATTCTATATTAAATTTAAAAACTGTTTGGCCGAACAAGGTAAAAAGTTACAGAGTCACAACGTTGATGCTAATATATTACATTTTTCATATTTTCATTCAAAATTTTGAACAATATTTAGTTTGCTACTTTTCAGTAGTCATCTTTCTTACAATCATGTTTTAGTTTTGAAATAAATTTTAGGACGTACTTAGGGTCTTACAAAAAAACGTAAGAATATACAGCATGTTTGTTTCTCTTTCTGTAGGTTACTATCTTATATTCTTGGTCAATTAAAAATTGTTGCCCCTCAGGTAAAAAGTTAAAATATGGTTTACTCAATTTTCAGGAATTACTTTGAGTCGTACAAAAAAGGTAATAAATACTGATATGTTGGATCTCTTCAGTAGGTTATTGTCGTACATTTTATATTAAATGTAAAAACTGTGCCCTTCCCGTTTAAAAAGTTACAGAGTCCCAACGTTTGATGCTAATATTTCAATTTTTCGATATTTTTTTCATTCAAATATTTGGACCCATATTTAGGGTTACTTCTTAGTAGGTCACTGTCTTACCATCATGGCAGTTTGACATAAATTTAAGGACGTAATATGGGTCTTACAAAAAAAACGTAGAATATACAGACATGTTGTGTCTCTTCTGTAGGTTACTATTTTACACGCCTGTGATTTCAAATTAAAGATTGTTTGCCCCTCAGTAAAAAGTCAAAAAGGTTTTACTTAATTTTAGGACATACTTTGAGTCGTACAAAAATGGTAATATATACTAATATGTTGGAACTCTTCAATAGGTCAGCTGTCGTACATCATTCTATAGTAAATTTAAAGACTGTTTGCCCCTAGGTAAAAAGTTACAGGAGTAACAACGTGATGCTATATTGCAATTTTCATATTTTCATTCAAATATTTTGACCTCATATTTAGGTTGGTAGCTTTTCAGTAAAGGTCACTGTCCTTTACATTCAATGTAGTTTGACCATAAATTTAGGACGTACTATGGGGTCCTTACAAAAAAAATACCGTAGATAATACAGGACGATGTTGTTTTCTTTCGATGTAGGGTACTGTCCTTTACTTTGTGTGGATCTAAAATTAAAATTAGTTGCCCTCTCAAGTAAAAAGTTAAAAGGGTTTACTTAATTTTCAGGCCCTAATTTGAGTCCCTTAGCTAAAAGGATTATAATATTTTGATATAATTCGGATCTCTTTGCGAATAGTAGTTTCACTGTCGTAATATTCTATATTAAATTTAAAAACTGTTGCCCCAAAGGTAAAAAGTTACAAGAGTCACAACGTTGATGCTATATTCCAATTTTCATATTTTCATTCAAATATTTTGACCCATATTTAGGTTGGTACTTTTCACTAGGTCACTGTCTTACATCATGTAGTTTGACATAAACTTTAGGACGTACTATGGGTCTTACAAAAAAACGTAGAATATACAGACATGTTGTTTCACTTCTGTAGGTTACTATCTTACATTCTGTGGTCAAATTAAAAATTGTTGCCCCTCAGGTAAAAGTTAAAAGGGTTTACTCAATTTTCAGGACCTACTTTGAGTCGTACAAAAAAGGTAATAAATACTGATATGTTGAATCTCTTCAATAGGTCACTGTCGTACATTCTATATTAAATTTAGAAACTGTTGCCCCTCAGTTAAAAAGTTACAAGAGTCACAACGTTGATGCTATATTCAAATTTTCATATTTTCATTCAAATATTTTGACCCATATTAGGTTGGTACTTTTTCAGTAGGTTCACTGTCTTACATCATGTAGTTTGACATAAATTTAGACGTAACTTGGTGCTTTACAAATAAAAACGTAGGATATACAGACATGTTCTTCTGTAGGGTTCTGTCTTACCATTCTGGATCAAGTTAAAGATTGTTTGCCCCTTAAAGTAAAAAAGTGTAAAAGGCGTTTACTTAATTTTCCAGGACCTATTTGAGTCGTACAAAAAAGGTAATATATTTTGTATATGTTGGTATCTCTTCAAGTAGGTCAATGTCGTACGATTTATATTAAATGTAAAAATGTTGCCCCCCAGGTAAAAAGTTACAAGAGTCACAAACGTTGATTGCTGATATTCCACATTTCATTTTTTCATTCAAAGGATATTTTTGACCATATTTAAGGGTTCGTATTTTTCAGTAAAGGTCTAGCTGTCTTACATCATGTAGTTTGACATAATTTTAGGACGTACTATGGGTCTTACAAAAAAAACGTAAAATATACAGAATGTTGTTTTCTCTTCTGTAGGTTACTATCTTATATTCTTTGGTCAAATTTAAAAAATTGGTTGCCCCTGCAGGTATAAAAGTTAAAAAAGGGTTTTACTGGCATTTTCAGGACCTAACTTTGAGTAGTACAAAAAAGTAATAAATGCTGATATGTTGGATGCTCTTTTCAAATAGGTCTACTGTTCGTACATTTTCTATATGTTTTTTAAATTTAAGAAACTGTTTTTGCCCCCTTCAGTTAAGAAGTTACAAGAGTAGACAACGTTGGTGCTATATTTCATTTTCATATTTTCATTCAAATATTTTGATAGCATATTTAGGTTGGTACTTTTCAGTAGGTCACTGTCTTACTTTTTGTAGTTTGACATAAATTTTTAGGACGTACTATGGGTCTTACAAAAATAAACGTAGAATAACAGACATGTTGTGTCTCTTCTGTAGGTTACCTGATTTTACAACCCTGTGATCAAATTAACGATTGTTGCCCCTCAGGTAAAAAGTTAAAAGGTTTTACTTAATTTTAGGACTACTTTGAGTCGTACAAAAATGGTAAATTTAATACTAATATGTTGGATCTCTTCAAATAGGTCACTGTCGTAGCATTATGATTTGGGCGTCTTTCGTATCCTGATCGATTCGATTATCTTCTGCTTTGTCTTGTGCTGCTGCATACGGGGGTTGAGGGTTGTTGTCCTGGATTGTTCGTGAGATGCGGCATAGTTTCGTCTTTTGCTTTCTGGGTGTGAAGAGCAGTCTTAAGTTGAGGGAGCGCTTTTATTAATTTAATATATATATTATAATAATATATAATTATATATATATATAAAGTATATTATAATATAAAGTTTAGTTATAAATATAAAATTTATATTTAATAATATATATAATATATTATTTATATATATTATATATATATCTATATATATATATATATGATATATATATATATAGTATTATATATATATAATATATATAATATATATTTATATAATAATATTACATATGATATAATATATATGTATATAATTAATAAATATATATATATAATAATTATATATAATATTATATATATATATATATATATATATATATAATATTATTACTATTTATATAATATATAAATATATATATAACTATAAATTTAATATATACAATATAAATAATATATAATATATATATATATATAAATATTATATATATATAATATATTATATATATATAATATATATATATAATATATATATATATATATATATATTAATATATATATATAACTATATAACTATATAGGTCTAATATATATATATTTAATAATATATATAGATATTATATATATTATATATATATATATATATATATAAATATAATAATATATATATATATATATATATATATAACATATATAATATATATATATATTATATAATATATGATATTATATATATATATATATATAATATATATATATTAATGTATATACATAATATATAACTATATATATATATATATATATTATATATATATATATATATATATATATATTATAACTAATTATATTATATATATCATTATATATATATATAATAATTATATATATACATATATTAATATAATATATAATATATATATATATATATAATTATATATATATATATATATATATATATATATATATATATAATATATATATATATTATATATTATATATATATATAATATAATAATTATATATATATATATATATATATAATAATATATAGTATATTATAATATATATATATATATATATTATATATATTATAAATATATATATATATATATAGATTACTCGGCAAAAATAGCGCACCACTACATTAGGATATCACTCGCAAGGAACTGGAAGGCCTAATCCCATTAAACACCAACACAACACAACACGACAGGGCATCATCTGGTAACTATGTATACACCCACACCGGCAGGAGGAATTCGCAGGGGCAGTACTGGAGCCGTCACCGGGCGTTAATTTAGAAATACTAAACCACGTAACTAGACATGGAGGGTGGGTGGGGGTATGTCGAGGTATAATCGAAGCCGAAGGTATCTTTACGCACGATGCGACTCCGAAAACATGATAGAAGGATACGATGCGTCACTGCCAAGAGTTCAGTGCGTGCAGGATATGCAACACTCCAAGCCGAAAGACACGGGTACCTAGGCCCTTGGTCGAGCACACACAACGGCACACACGATTGCAACGGGTGTTCCAACGGTACCAGGAAGGACCTGAACACAAATCCGTGATAGGTACAAGGTATGGCACAGTGCGACTGATATACGTGAAGAACCGATTTATAACTTTTGGCGTGCATTACCGAGAGTGCCACACACACGGCACGACATTGAGCGATACAGCTTCGGGAGTGCAACGAAACCAGTGAGTACAATACACTGCGTCGTAACTCCTTGCCAGAACATAACTACCTGGCCCAGTAGCCCTGCTATAGTTCACCGCAGACCACGGCACATCGCAAAGGTGACTGGCCTTTTCCGAGAACACATCCATTGGACGGTCGACGGTTGGGCAAAGTGCTCTTTACCGAGCATCAAGAGTGATTCTGTACCTCCTCGGAACAGATGTGCTAGTATACCCGATGACTAACGCAGAGGTTGAGCTGCAATGTGCCCTGCAGAATGCGCCGTTGGAATTTATGTCTGTTAGGTTGGTCTGATAGGGCATCTCTTTAAGCGGGGCCTTACGGAGTTGCAAACATCTCAATGGAGGCATTCTACAGCAGTAAGGTATATCACCGACATCCCGACACCAATAATTCTGCCATATGCCTCTACGTGTCGATGCTCTTCATCCTAATTGACCTGACAATGCAAGACCACACAAGGCAAGATGTGTTACGACTACCTTAATACGGTTCAAATTACGGCGTGGAGTGGCCATCATATAAGTCCGGACCTCAACAAATCGAACTATATGTGGGATAGTCTGATGTCAGATCCGTAAAGCTGCAACCCTTCTCGGACCCCGCCGGACCTGCGACCAGGCATGCACGACGTATTGGATCAAATCACTGTCCCAGGACACTCGCCAATCTATCGAAGCATGCCAGGATGGTGTCAGGTCGAATCATACCGTGCCAGATGGGGTCATACGCAGTATACAAGCATCTCGGAACACCCCGCGCGGTCGTCGCCGTCTACCCAACATGTTGTTCTGTATCGGGAATCCTCCAAACCCCTACTGCGACTCTTTGGCTGCACCCATGGCTCACACTCTATCAACCTACGGTTCTGGGCAAACACTGCGTTATGTCCAATAAAGTGTCTTCGCATTCTTCAACTTTTTCTACCCTTCCTCGCCCATACCCTTGTGGTGTGTTAATTTTGACGAGTAGTAACACACACTATATATATATATATATATATATATATTAATATATATATATATGTATATATAATATATATTAGATATAGTATATATATATATTATATTAGTATATTAATATATATATATTATATATATAATATAATATATATATAGTATATATAAGTTAAATATATATATATATATAATATAATTATTTATAATATATATATATAGTATATATAATATATATATAATATATATACATATATATAATATATATAATATATATAGTATAGATATAGATAATATATATAGTAGTTGATTATATATATATATATAAGGAGTATATATATAATAATATATACATATATATATATATTGTATAATATATATAATGTGATATATATATAATTATATATATATTATAATATTTATATATAATATATATATATCATATATATATATATTATATATATATATCTCTCTCCAGATGTGACCGATTAATCGCTCACCCTTTTTAGTGCTTACCGGTTTACTTGACATTCACTCGGCAATTGTAAACCTATGGCTCGGAGTTTGTTGAATTTCGTTGTTTTATGTAATATCCTCGAAGAGAGAGATATGCATTTCAGGAGTAAAGAACGTGTTCAGCATTAAAGCAGTAGAATAAGAAGAAACCATGAAAATGTCGCTTAAGAAAGTGTTTGTAATGGTTGGTGCCATGAGCACTAAAAAAAAAAAATACTAAATAACAACTTTCTAAGAAGGGTGGTGCAAAATACATTATTTATTTATGTAAAGTGTACTCCATGTAAACGTGATCGATCGCCTCTGTCAATTTCAACCAAATAGAATGGCATAAACCCAAGAAAAACTAAATAACCAAGAGCCACGTTTTACAAGTTTCTAAAAATGAGAACTACAAGAATAATATTTGTCCTTCTAATAATAATAATAATAATAATAAAATAATAATATAATAATAATAATAATAATAATAATAATAATAATAATAATAATAATAATAATAATAATAATAATAATAATAATAATAATAATAATAATAATAATATTAATAATATAATAATAATAAATAATAAATAATATTAAAATAGGTTGTGCTAGTTTTTAAACATATGTATATAATAATATTTATATATAATAATAATAATATATAATTAATAATATGAGTAATGATAATAAAGTAATAATAATTAATATAATATTATTTATTGTGCGGAATAATGAGTCGAATAATAATATAAGGCCGGAAAATAACATCATAGTATAATAATCATATAATGTAAGTAGGATAGTAATAATCATAATAATAATGACATAATAATTATAATAATAATATAATAGTAATAATAAAATATAATAATAATAATAATAAATAAATATAATAAAATAATAAATAATATAATATATAATTATATTAATAATAAATATTAAGATATAATAATAGTGAAATAATAATATGTATAATAATCAATAATAATACTTACATAATAATAATGAAAAAAATTAAGAAGGAGGAGTAACTTATGAATAATATATAATATAATAATAAAAATTAAAATAACGAACAAAGAATAATAATGAATATAATAAATATAAATAAAATAATAAAGTAAAAAATAATAAATAATAATAATAATAAAAATATATATAATAAAATGTAAAGAGAATTCTAAAATTGAAAAATTTAAATATCAGGCAAATATTTTAAGGTTCTGAAACAGTATTATATTATATAATATAAATATATTATATATTATATATATATATATAAAGATAAGCTGGTATGATGTGTATATAATAGTATCGAGTATATAGGCGTGATAGATATATATATGTAGTAGTGTAGTGAATAGTGGGTAGTATATATATATTAATATTATATATTGATAAAAAAATATTTAAAATATTATATATATATAATATTATATATATTTATATATATAGTATATATATATTATATATAATAATATATATATATATATATATATATTACTAATATAGTTATAGTTTATATATATATATATATATAAACTATATAAATATATATATATATATATATATATTTTATAATTATATATATATATATTATATAATATATATATATATTATTATATATGTAATATATATATAACATATATAATATATATATATATAGTATACTTATATATATATATATATGCGTGTGTGTGTGTGTGTGTGGAATTTATAGAAAAAAAAAAAGATAAAATTTGGCCTATTTTTTTTTCTTATATATTTCCATATCGAAAAAAATCTACAAACGCTCATGGTGCCAGATGCGCGTTTTTCTTTTTTAAAACATGCAGTGAGATAAATTATAAATATAAAAATAAAATTAACATTTTGTTGAGTTGTGATACCGTTAAGTAAGGTTATGTTGGAGTTACGTTAAGTTTACATAGACTATAAACTTCTATTATTCTTTAATTGCTTCTTCGTTACATCCGTTTGAACGACTGCAACTTTAATCCTTTATGCATGTGTTAACAGAAAAAAACCTTCTATAAAGTGAGAAAAATACAAAATTTTAATAAAAATACCATGTCGTTGAAAGAGATCCAACTAAGAATAGCCATAATATATACTATATATATATATATATATTTATAATATATATATAGTAGTATAATATATATATATAAATATATATATATAATATATATAATATTATATAATATATATATATTAAATAATTATATATATATTATATATATTATATAATATATATATATATATATATTAGATATATATATTTATATATTAATATATATATAATTATATATAATATATATATATATATATATATATATATAATATATATATATATATATATATAATATATATGATATACATATATATGTCTGGAAGTTGCCTGGGAAAGTCGCATTAAAATTGGAAGAAATGAGAAGAAAACAGAAGAAAAGAAGGTCAGGAAAGAGAAGGGGATAAAAAATCTAGAAGAAATGTTCAAACATCTGACTTGAAGAAGCATCTTGCCATTTTGAAGAGGAATGATTGGGAGTGAAGCAAATATATTCGAAGCAATGAAAATGGGAAAATAATATTGGAATTCAACAAAACCAAACTAAGAAATTATTGTTGAGCTAGTCCGAATATATAAATATCAAATTATAACATTATGTGTGTTGATGTATCAAAAATATCACAATTAGTTCTTCGAGAAACAGTTGCCTTAATTTTCGAATATTGATTGATTATATGAAAGAATGAATAGGTGCAGTCACGTTCAGTTTTCTTATGAAGATTTTCTTTGCATATCTAATGTGGTGACAGGGCGTCAGCAAGCAACCCGGCCCTTTACTTTCTTGCTTGGACTACTCCAGGACCAGCATTGAGGCTTATGGTCTTGAAACACAATCTTTTAGGAGAGCTCTGGAATGAGTTCGGAGGTCAAATGGAAGCAGATGCAGTCCATTGAATAGGTAAAACCCTACCCTGAAGTTTATAACTCAAGGGACTGCATCAGAAAACCAAGCATCGCACCGAGAAATAGTTTTTTCTAGAGCGCTCTAATTTAGAATCAGTTGTTTCAATGCCAGAAGAGAAGATGCTGGTCTAGCTGATAGAATGCGAGCCCTATCTAGTACGATGGTAAATAATATATATATATATATAGTATATATATATTATATATATATATATATATTATATATAATATAATTAATTATAATAAATATATATATATATATATATATATATATAGTCCTACGGCAGATGTTAGTGATAAATGGTGTTGGTGGTAGGCCTCTAAAAGGAATCAAAATTATGTATGACGATAGTGAAGCATGTGTAAAAAATAAATGGTGTGAAAGTGATTGGTTTAATATTAAAAGTGGAGTGAGGTAGGGATGTTATATGTCTCTATGGTTATTTAATTTGTAAAAGAATGGGGTTATGAAAGAGTTAGATGTAAGGGTGGCAGGGGAGGCAGTTAGAATGGTGGAGAATGGAAGAGAATGGAGAGTGCTTTATTTTATTATATGTAAATGACTTGGTTTTGTGTTGCGAATCTGAAGAAAGTTTGAGAGGATTGGTAGAGGGGTTTGACAGGATGTTTAAAAGGAGGAGGTTGAAAGTAAAGGTATATAAGAGCAAGGTTATGGTAGTGAGTGACGAGGAGACCGTGGCGCGAGGTTGTGTTAGATGTTGAGCAACTGGAATAACTGTCTTTCTTATCGATTTGCGTCATAATCTTCTACTACTTTTCTGTTCCACTCTATGATGCGCACCTCACCCCGCCAATTTGGGAATAGGAGGTAGATGGAGAGAATATATATATATATATATAATTATATATATATATATATAGTATAATTTTAGTATATTATTATATATAAAGTATAATATGTAGTATTATATAATATATATATATATATATATATATCGTGAATAATGGCGAAGAAAAACTCTCTTTCTGTGTACTTTGATACTTTTAGAGAAACACTCGACAATAAAGCCTTTGTAATGAGCAGACTGACGCAAACCTAACGCCGGAGACACCTCAAAAGAAAGCTTTAAGGTGTTGTCTCCGGCGTCAGGTTTGCTTGAGCGAAAGATTCCGAAGCTTGTTTTTATTTCATAATCAAAAAGCCATAACTTTAACTTTGATGGTTCTTGACAATCAAGGCTATTTTTATTCTAATTTGATTTTGGTTTTAATTTATTTCTATATTTTTTTACTTTAATTTTATAGTCCCGTTTTAAATCACTTTTTAATTTAATTTATTGACTCTATTGTGTCAATATAAGCAGTTGGTTTCGTTTTTATTGTACATACCAATCAAGACTGTCAACTAAACAGGTAATATAATGTAGTTTATTATTTTGGATAATCTTAACCATTGATTTTTTATTGTGGTTATTATTATTTATTTTTATATATTATTTTTCTAGTTTGTTTTTCGAATTATTTCCTTTTATTTTTTATTTTATTATTTTTTTCATTGTTTTTTGTCTTCATCCTTTATTATTATTATATCGAATATAATTATGGATATTGTTGCTATTGGTATTGAAATTGTTATATTATATGATATTATTATTTTATTATTTATAATATAGTATTATTATTATTATTATTATATTTATTATATTATTATTATTATATTATTATTATATTAATTATTTATTCTTTATTTTATATTATATATTATTCATATATTATATTATTATTATATAATTATTATATTATAATTATTATTATTATTATTATTATTATTATTATTATTATTATTATTATTATTATTATTATTATTATTATTATTATTATTATTATTATTATTTTTATCAATTTTAACATACGAGATGATAATATTTAACTGTATTTAAGATTTATGTTTTAGCTGATGATGGGTTTTACGGTTAACTCCAACGTCCATTGATGAGTACCAAAGCTTTGTCGTCCTTTTTTCCGACAAATAAGTCTAAGTATTGGTATTAGTTATAATTAGTTATTATATATATATAGTATTATATATTGTTAGTAGTATATATAAGGCAGGATTATACTAGTGTAAGTATAATATTATTAGTATATTACGGTATAGTTATATATATTATATATAAGATAATATAGGTATATATATATAATATAATTGCGGTAACATCTATGTTAAAGATATTGTTAGTGATCTCGTTGGTGGTAGGATAATTTGGCCGCCAGGAAACAGCTTGAATAAGTTATTCTTGATATTTTAAACTTTTTCCACAAGAACAAAGAAGCAACCTAGTTGTCACAATACTTGCGATGAAAGTGACTGAAGTTTTTATGTAGGTTGTCAAAATGGTAAAATTATATTGAAAGTTATGGCGATATAGTATATATATAATATATATAAATATAATATATAATATAGATATAGATATATCACATATAATATATATATATATATAATAGTATATATATATATATAATTAGTAATAATACGTTAAATATAGATTATATATGATATTATATATATATATATATATATATATATATATTATATAATATAAATTATATATATATACTATATATATAATAAATATATAATATATAATTATATAATAATATAATATATAGTATATATATATAGAATATATATATATTATATAGTATAGTATATTATATATATTATATATATATATAAATATATATATATAGTATATAATATATAATATATAACTATATATATATATATTTATACATAATATATATATATTATATATATTATATGATATATATATATATATATATAGTATATATGTATATATATAATAATATATATATATTATACTATTATAATAAATATATTATATAGTAGTAGTAATAGTATAATATATATTATTATATAGTATAATATATATATAATATATTGATATATATATGTATATATATATATATATATATATACTATATATATTATATATATAATATTAGATATATATATATATACTAAGAATATATGTATAATAGTAATACTATATATAAAAGAAAATTGAAGCAATTTGAGAAAAAAAAGTTAAATGAAAAAGTTTGAAACTAATTTTAACAAAGAAAATGTATTAAAATATAATAATAAAAAACATAGAATAAAATGATCAAAAGTTTTCATGTCACTTTAATTGAATTAACATGGATAATACTGTAACTTAAGCGCGAGGGTATAGCGACTGAGTCGTGATTCATAGGAACAGTGTTCGAGTCCCTCGTCTGGATTATAGGCAGTAATTATATAAATATATATATATAAAATATATATCATATATATACGGCGTTGGATATATATATATATAATATATATTATAACCATATAGATATATATATATATAATAATATATATATATAATATAATATTATATATATAGTTCTATATATATAAGTAATAATAATATATATATCATTATATATATATATATATATATACAGAAATTAGTATATATATATATATATATATATATATATGTATAGTTACCTCCCCTCCCTCCACCTCCACCTCCACCTCCCCCTTTAGAATTGGGAAATGTCCGTGAAGTGTCAACTTTAATAGAAAACAACAAAAAAAATTAAATAAAGTACAATAATTGAGTAAATAAAAAAACAAATGCAAAAAAGCAAATAAAAAAACAAACAGAAAAACAAAAACAAAGGTTTTATAATGAAATTTAAAATTTCTAGAATGTATTAAATAAATTGCTTTTGAGATCTTATCGAATCTAAATGGGAGGGGCTGCTTAGTATATTGTCTCTGTTGACAAGGTTTCTCTTAATGTTCAAATGAAATAATAATAATAATAATAATAATAATAATAATAATAATAATAATAATAATAATAATAATAATAATAATAATAATAATAATAATAACAATAATAAACTAATAAAAATAATAATAATAATAATAATAATAATAATAATAATAATAATAATAATAATAATAATAATAATAATAATAATAATAATAATAATAATAATAATAATAATAATAATAATAATAATAATAATAATAATAATAATAATAATAATAATAATAATAATGCACCTGCTTTAAAAAAAAGTATTAAACAGAATAATTAGGTCAATTAAAACAAGAAAAGAAAACAAAGGAAACAAGTTTTAATAGTCACTTGTTTCCTTTGCTCTCTTTCCCAACGTCGGAGCATTCGGTGATCCCACGTAGGGTTGGCCGATACACCAGGTGTGGTGCGGTGCTGTGCGATGCGGTGCGGTGCGGTGAGGTGAGGTGCGGTGTGGTGAGAAACACAATTCCAGTGTCACGGTGCGGTGTGCTGTGCTGTGTGCGATGCGGGGCACGCTGCTCTCTGAAACGTGGATGTGCGGTGTGGTGCGGTGCGGTGTGGTATGTGATAAGCTTACCCTTCTGCGGTGCGGTGCGGTGCGGTGCGGTGCGGTGCGGTGCGGTTCACAAAATCCCGGTGCTCGGCCAATTCGTCCCAAGTAAAGGTATTAAAACTCCAATTCTGAAATCTTTGATTCTGAATTGCAACAATGGCGCAGATATTATTGGCGATTGGGGTGCGTCTTTGGATATGTAATCTAAGTATCTAAATTATATATATATATATATATATATATATATATATATATATATATATATATATATATATATATATATCTTTCTATAACTATATATATATATATATATATATATATATATATATATATAACCAACTAATAATAATAACTTAATAATAATAATAATAATAACTATATATAACTATATATACTTATATACATAATATATCTTTCTTCTAACTATATATATATATATATATATATATATAATATATATATATGCTTAATATATTAACCTTATACACATTTTCATATATCTTTATATATATATATATATATATATATATATATATATATATATGCTGCTATATATATATATATATATACTGTATATATATCCAAATACTGAGGTCCTGTATTTCAATGTGCACAACACTGAATGGTTGGGTTCCTCTCATACTGATTTAGGTGTGGAGGAGGCCGAATCATTTAGCATTCTCAACGATCTGGAGCAACTAATTAAAGAACCGACACACATTCCGAATTCTTGAACACGCTTGACTTATGTTTCACCACTAGTCCTTCTCTATAAATACACCACCTTCGCTCCCATTGGTAATCTGACCATAACCTTATATCTCTTAATTTTTAATACTTTCTCCAACAGCTCACATCCCTGCCCCTACGCGCGTTTTCTGGCGCTGATCGGGCCGATTGGGGGCCTTGCGTTGCTTCTACTCTAACTATAATTGATTGCTTTGTCTCTGGTGACGCTTCAACTTCTGCCAATAAGGTGGGA
>JABUQX010133680.1:0-25883 GCA_015478945.1 Trachelipus rathkii
AAAAAAAGTTAGACTTGCTTATTTACAAGTGCTCTCACATATTTTTCATTATAACCCTATTTTTTAACTTCACTAATAATTCTTCCCATTTCCTTCCTCCATCCATGCCCTTCCACTAACTTAATTTTACATAAAACAAAAAATGATCTGATATTCTCACCCCCAGCCCCTCACTCATTTAACATCCATCATATACTTATCATTTTCTTCTCACCAATACAAAAATCATCATACTCCTCACTCCGATTACCTCTCCACCAAAGTTCTTGTATACTTATGGATAATCTTGTCACAAAAAATGTATTGCTTTCACACACACCTCTCTCCTTACAGAATTCAATCACCTTTCTGCCATTCTCATTTTCTCCAGCAACTCCAAAGGCACTGTTTGCCATCCCTCTTTCAATCGCCTTTCCAACCCTTTTGAGTCTCAGAACAGTTATCCTGAAGCCCCCTCCCCAACTCACCCTGTCCAAAATATGGTTCATTCAGATTGTCTCAGAAAGTCTCACCCTCTTCAAGATCACCCTCAGATGGACCATATGCTACAACCATACTGTACCTTAACCTTTTTCTCAAAACTAAATTTAACCATTAGTATTGTAATACTCAAACAAAATCCACCATAGCTCTGTGCCACAAGTCACTCATCAGAATCACAACTCCTCTCCACTCAAGCACAAATATTATAATAATAATAGTGCAATTAATTTCTTTTGTTTGTTTTATGAAGCAGATAAAAATGAGAAATTATACTAATTAAGGAGTTTAAAAATTATCTCAAACTGATTAATATTTTTGAATACTTCGTTTAGTAATCCTCCCTGCAAGACCTGTGATAAAAGTAAGACTCCAATCATTACGTATTTCCTACATTTCACTCCCTCAATGTGACTTCCTTCTGATCATTCTGGTGTGATTTCCCTTTCTCTTATTCTTGTCCAATTTTTTTTTTAGTGCTTTTTTGCAATCCAGTCCACACAATATGTAAATGCCATTCAAACACTGATTCTATTCAACTGCCTTAATTAAATTCTTATATTAGTACAATATTTTTAAACTGTGTTTTACTAATGTATTTTATTATAGAGTAATTTCAACATATTTATAACTTTTTTTTAAAATTACCTGTAATGTCCTAAAGAAAAAATTATTATTTTACTTTTATTATACTACTAAAAGTTACATAAAAAAAATATTAAAGATACAAATGTAAATTTACAGAATTTCTGAAATCTAATAAGTGAATATTAACAGAAAATTCTCCATTAGATAAGAAGTTCATCAGGCAGAAGATTTCAACCCACATCTCTCTCTATGGTGTATGACTTATTTTAGTTGAATCCTATCCCAGCAAGCTTATATAAACCCTTTGGTCATTTTCAGATCTTTCCTGACAGTGGGACAAACTTTGCTTCTCCATTTAGCATTAAAATTGAAGAATTAGATGAAACTGTATCTATAAAGTCAGAGTTGAGAGAAATAAAGAAGGAATCCATGTTAGACGAAGAACAAGTCAACAATGACGTCATAAAACCTGAAATGATTGGGAAGAAGTCGAGCCCTCAATATGTGAAGGTATTTTAATTCATTTCTCTTATTACTTTTTACTCAAGTTAGAATCAGATGAACAAGAGTGCAGGGAGCATTACTTTTCTCTATTATTATTATTATTATTATTATTATTATTATTATTATTATTATTATTATTATTATTATTATTATTATTATTATTATTATTATTATTATTATTATTATTATTATTATACGCCTGAAAGAGAATAATTAAGTAGAAGAACATTACGTAAGTCAAAAGGAAAACTCCCTCCATACCATTCCCTCATTCCCTTAAGTGCGAATCCCGTCCCAGCAAAAACCCATCCCTAGGGTTCACACTCGGTGACAGTACCCTCACTGTGGTTATCTCGTCAGTGTAGGGTTCATCCAGTGGGACAGGCCAACCATGACCCCTCACAAAACCCGCCATTCACTCCTATTATACACCTTTCTTCTCTCCTCTACCAAACTCACATTCCTTTCATTCAGACGCTCCCTTACTGACTCAGTTATTATTATTATTATTATTATTATTATTATTATTTTTATTATTATTATTATTATTCGCAATGGGCATAATAACAACATTTTTAAACCATCACAAAAATAGACATACAAAAATTAACGAATTGGACTCCTACTTTACTACTGGAGGGGCAGCATTAGCAGCTTAAGTTCCAGAGACAGAAGTGTTCTTTGTTGAATATTTAAGACCGAACGAGGAACCAAACTTTGCATTTGAGAGAATATCAACATCTGACATTAAGTGTGTTATAAATGGTCTCATGAATTAAAGCTTTGACTTTAACAGTGTCCCATACTCGATCTACAAATACTGTAAAAAAGAAATCTCACTTATATTAGCCTCCCTGTGTAACAACTCAATTGAACTAGATCATTATCCAACTGAATTAAAAATTGCAAAATTTAACTCTGTTCCCAAGAATGCTGATACCTCCCTCCCGAAAAACTCACATCCGATCTCAATCCTGCATACAACTGGTAAAATTCTTAAGAAATTAGTTCACACACACAACTTACTAATTACTTTCATGAAAATGATCTTCTCTCACAAAATCAGTTTGGCTTTACCAAAAACATCAACACAGAAGATGCTCTTATCTTCCTTACTGAAGAGTTATACAAAGCTCTAAACGAAAAACAAACATGTATACTATTACTATTAGATTTCTCGAAAGCATTCGATGTAGTTCCACACAACCTACTCTTAAGCAAATTAGACTTGGTATCACTAATGGTTCACTACTATGGTTTCAGTTATATTTATCTGGCAGGACACAATACATTCGATTAGGAAACACCATCATCATCACACGCCTAAATTTCTCAATGTGTCCCTTATAAAGTTATAAGGCTCTATTTTGTGGCCGCAATTCTTTAATATATATATACAAATGACTTTCAAAATTGTCACAATTCAATACACTCTCAATATGCTGATGACACTCCAATTTTAATATCAGACCATAATATAGACACACTTAACTGTAAAGTTAACATTGAATTGAAAAACATCATAACATGGGTAGAGGCATACAGGTTCTCCCTAAACCTACAAAAAAAAACAAATTACCTAAGGAACAATGTTCAACTAAATGTAAGAGCAAAAGATCTAATTGCAAATCTGGTATTGTCTGCCAAGTTATTAGGTGTTATCCTTGATGACAAGCTTTCTTTCAAAGAACACATAAATAGTCTTATTAGCAAACTATCCAATGCTAACTATGCATTCCTTAAGATAAGGAATTTTGTTCCAAAATATATTTAAAAAAACCTTTACTATAGTCTGTTTATCCTCACCTTCTCTGTCTTTCAGCATGGGACTGTGCAATTGAATACTTGCTACAACTTCTAATCATTATGAAAAAAAAAATAATTATAATTTGTGTAATAAAAATTTTATATAATAAAGGCGTCACAACAAAACAATTAAACCAGTACTCACCTACAACCCAATGTAGTGTTCTTCCCAAGTAAAAAGTTGATAAACAAAAATCTTCTTTTAGCGTAAATAAAGGGATAACTTTGAACAATTAATTACTCATCCGTATTTATTAATTAATTAGATGATAAATTATTTGATTATTTGTATTAATTTAAGTCTCCACCTTCGCTCTTCAAAACCTGGCCAAGTAGAGCCATCTCTCCAACTTGATTTAAATGATTCCCAAATAATCCGTAAATTTCCACTATTATTAAATGTTCCCTCAATAACACTTAGAATCCATTAATATTCCTTATTCCATATCCCTTAAACAGTCCTTTTTATAAATACATTTAATGTTACTTTAACTATTAGATCATTTGATTACTGAAATTGAAGAAATACAAAATTATTACACAATATAAACAATAACAAAACTTTTATACGGACTTGATCCATGCGGACGCTAGCTAAAAAAACTTTTTCTCGGATCCAGTAAACTTTTTTCTTTTCTGTCATTCTTCTTTCCTTTCTGTCATTCTTCATTCTTCCCCAACATTCGAACTGAAAGCCAAATAAAAATAACAACAATTATTCTGAAGTCCCCACTCACCCTGTCCAAAAACGTCGTTCATTCCGATTGCCTCAGAAAGTCTCACTCTCTTCAAGATCACCCTCAGATGGACCATATGCTACAACCACATACTGTACCTTAACCTTTTTCTCAAAATTAAATTTAACCATTAGTATTGTAATACTCACACAGACAAAATCCACCATAGCTCTGTGCCACAAGTCACTCATCAGAATCACAACTCCTCTCCACTCAAGCACAAAAATTATAATAATAATAGTGCAATTAATTTCTTTTGTTTTTTTTATGAAGCAGATAAAAATGAGAAATTATACTAATTAAAGAGTTTAAAAATTATCTCAAACTGTATTAATATTTTTGAATACTATTGTTTTAGTAATCCTCCTGCAAGACCTGTGATAAAAGCAAGATCCAATCATTACGTATTTCCTACATTTCACTCCCTCAATGTGGCTTCCTTCTCATCATTCTGGTTTGATTTCCCTTTCTTTTTTTTGTCCAAATTTTTTTTTATTTTTTTTTAGTAGTATTTGCAATCCACCCCAGACTCCTAACTGAAATCCATCTTTTTATCTGCTTTAGAGTTGGCTTTTTTTTAAGTATTTTAAGTCTTCCAAGTAGATTGCTTCCCCAAATTGATCTTCAACACACTTTTACTTGATTATGTAATAGTGATGCACATAATATCTGACTTCAACTAGGCTAGAGATTGTCATTTTGCAAGTCTTTGCAAATCGCCTTTTCAGTTTCTGTCACTTTAGCCATAGTATATTTAAAATTTACAGAAAATGTTTGTCTGAAATGTTAATACCATATGTTAATTGTAAATTAACTGTTAAAACAGATCTTATAACATACAATATGTAAATGCCATTCAAACACTGATTCTATTCAACTGCCTTAATTAAATTCTTATATTAGTATAATATTTTCAAACTGTGTTTTACTAATGTATTTTATTGTAGAGTAATTTCAACATATTTATAACTTTTTTTAAATTTACCTGTAATGTCCTAAAAGAAAACATTGTTATTATTTTACTTTTGCAAAACATTATTATTATTTTACTTTTATTATAGTACTATAAGTTACATAAAAAAAATAATATAAAAAATACAAATATAAATTTACTGAATTTCTAAAATCTAAAAGTGAATATTAAAATGAATTTAAAGTGAATATTAACAGAAAATTCTCCATTAGGGAAGAAGTTCTTCAGGCAGAAGATTTCAACCCACATCTCTCTCTATGGTGTATGACTTATTTTAGTTGAATCCTATCCCAGCAAGCTTATATAAACCCTTTGGTCATTTTCAGATCTTTCCTGACAGTGGAACAAACATTGCTTCTCCATTTAGCATTAAAATTGAAGAATTAGATGAAACTGTATCTATAAAGTCAGAGTTGAGAGAAATAAAGAAGGAATCCATGTTAGACGAAGAACAAGTCAACAATGACGTCATAAAACCTGAAATGATTGGGAAGAAGTCGAGCCCTCAATACGTGAAGGTATTTTAATTCATTTCTCTTATTACTTTTTACTCAAGTTAGAATCAGATGAACAAAAGTGCAGGAAACATTTCTTTTCTTTATTATTATTATTATTATTATTATTATTATTATTATTATTATTATATTATTATATTATTATTATTATTATTATTATTATTATTATTATTATTATTATTGGAAAAATACATCAGTGGCATGAGCCTACAATTACTTACTTTAAAAGAAGAATAAGAATCCTTGTGAAGAAGAAACCAGGGTAGAAACAATGAAGAAAAAGAGACTTACTAAGATAGATAAATTGTACCTATTTTCATATAATTATTATTTAACATTTTATTACTTAATATACAGTATACAAACTACAAACTAGCCAACTACCGGTCGACCAATAATCGACCAGGTATAGAGACACTTCCAAATTTAGAACTACCTCCACAATTTAGTCTACTTTAGAATTAACTAATCCTACATAAACCTTTACTGTTTCACCACTATTCCTTTATCCTCTTCTATCTTCCTTGATACCATCTATCATCATTAGCAATTCCTCCGTAATACCCTTAGACCCTCCACTTCCATTTATATCTCCTGATACTTTTAATCTTTAACCATGTAATTAAATATAATTAATTAACATAATTAAAGAACATATAAGTATACATTAAATAATGAATCTAAATTAAGACTATCTACTTCCTGACTTTAGTCAGAAACACTAATAAAATAAACAATAGATGTTTAGTATTACGCTTCCTTCTATAGAGATCCTCAAGTAGATTCTTCCATTCCAACTCTCCCACGACAAACCTGTAACAAAAATAAACAATTATTATTATTATTATTACCATCATTTATTTCTTTACATTTCTCCTTTTCCCAGATTTTGGTGTTGTGCTTAACATACACCTGAAAGAGAATAATTAAGTAGAAGAACATTACGTAAGTCCAAAGGAAATCTCCCTCCATACCATTCCCTCATTCCCTTAAGTGAGAGCCGTCGCAGCCAAAACCCATCCTAGGGTTCCACAACTCGGTGACAGACCCCCACTGTGGTATCTCGTCAGTGTAAGGGTTCATCCAGTGGGACAGGCCCACAACCATGACCCCTCACAAAAACCCGCCATTCACTCCAATTATGCACCTTCTCTCCTCTACCAAACTCACATTCCTTTCATTTGGACACTCCCTTTCTGACTCATTTATTATTATTATTATTATTATTATTATTATTATTATTATTATTATTATTATTATTATTATTAAGTCATTTTCAATTGCAGATATTTATGACTCTAAGAAATGTTTGTTCATTATCAAAGAAAATAGCTGAAAAGGGTTCAGACTCAGAGGTACATTTTGAATCAGAAGAAGAAGAATTCTTTGGAAATCTTTTGATGTCAAAGTTTCCTTTGGTGAAGCTCAAAAAGTTTACCCATGAAGAAATAAAGGTATTATGGACATTTAAAAATTTATTATTATTATTATTATTATTATTATTATTATTATTATTATTATTATTTTTTTTTTTTTTTAAATCTGTATTTTGATAACTATTTTAACTTTTGTGTGTTTTCTTAACGACCTTGACACTATATCTTTGTGTTTTGCATTTGAAAATCTTTGTGTTTGTGTTTTAATGGGAACTAGTTCTATTGATGTCATATTTGGAATTTTTAAATCAATCGAATAAGAAATACGTTGAAATACAAAAAGGAAACTGTGATTAACGAACTTATCAGCAAATAAAGAAGACTAATTAAAAAAATGAAAGAAAAAACAGGTAACATTTTGTGCTTGGGAATTTTGCCTCATAGTTTAATGGGCTTAAGATTCTCCAGCAAGGCAATATTCTTCAACACCAGACTGGAAGAAATTTGCAAGGATGAAAACGTCTCTTTTGCTAATTTTTGGGGAAGTTTTGCTGATCAAAATTATTTATTTGCAAGGGATGGGGTTCATTTCTTTTCCATCCCTTTTTTAGATATTCTAATAACCTGGACCAACAACAATTACCCTACATACCAAATTTGTCGTAAACCTACAGCCTCTGATTCATACATACACTGGCACTCATTTCATGATTTCTCCACCAAAAAAGCAGTACTTTCAAACCTATTATTCCTTCGTGCTTTTAGAATCTGCAATGATATACATTTAAATAAAGAAATAAATACGATCATCAATATATTCAAAAAACTAAATTACCCACAACATTTCATTTTCCAAGCCCAAAATCAGGCCAAAAATAAACATATAAACCGTACAAATAACAAAAAAACTTCAATAACATATTACCCATTCCAAATATCAACACACACTTTCTTAAAAAACAAATACCTGCAGAAATACATACGACGAAATCTAACTTACTCACCCTCAAACACACACATACTTAAACCCAAAAACATACATATAGATAAAAATTCCGGTATATACACAATCCCATGTCACAATTGCAATAAGTTTTACATATGCGAAACCAACAATTACGATATCTGAATATATCAACATAACCATGACTTACGCACCGATAAACAATCTTCCTCCCTAACTACCCACCGAAATAGTAACAATCACCTAATTAATACCACATCCTCTAAATTACTCATCCCCATAGAAAATACTATTCAAAGAAAAATAATTGAATCCTTTTTTAGGCATTTCTCTATTTAGCGGCCGGTAACCCGTCATGTAGAAATTGATCTCCAATCTCCGCGTTACGTCATACTGAGACGTCACAGTCTCCGCGTGTGACGTCAAGGAACTTTGGTTATTCAATATATATATATATATATATATATATATAATATAGTATTATATATATATATTTATATATATATATATATTATATAATATATATATATATTAATATATATTATATATATATATATTTATATACTATATATATACTATATATTATATATAAGAAAATAAAATTAGCAAAATTTACTTTATAGTACAAATTTTCTCTCTCGGGACTTTTTTTGCAAAAAGTATAATTACTGCATCGGGATCTACTTCGATTTCCCTGTGAATGTTAAGTAAAGCTAGACCTGTCAAACGATCTTGTCCCATTGAGTTTCTTAAGTAACGTTTTTAAACGCCTTAATGTTGAAAATGATCTTTCAGGTGTTGCGGTTGAAACAGGGAGAGTTGCTAATATTTGTAGTAGCTTCCATATATTTGGGAAGATAGTATTATTACAACTAGACAATGCATCTATTGCAGTGTAAGGTCTTGCATCACAACTTTGTTATCCCATTTCTGTCTCCAATATTCAAATTCAGTTTCCAAGTTTCCTGGAACTTAGGAAGAATAGTTTCATAAATCTGCTAACATGATTTGGAGTTCAGAAGTAAACTTTAATCAGCATTCAAGTATCGTAATATAAATTTCTCTGAAGAACGTACAATAAGTCCTTAGTTTTGAATTCCTCTTCTAATTCCTATATATAATTTATCTCAAAAATGATATGAATCACATTGTCTTAATAATGTTCAGGTTTCAATAATTATTAAACCGACTTCATTGTGTCGAGAAACACTTCGGTGGGATCGAAACGTTACATTAAATTTCGGAATGCATAGGTCACGTTATACTCTCAAGGCTTAACACAGATTCTGAATTTGGAACGCCATCATTCAATGCTTATAAGATTACATATGTGTGTCTAATAGTATGCTTACTACTAAATCACAATCGCGACTTTTTGACTATTTTAGATAGTCCTAAAGTGATAAAAGAACTTAGTAAAGGACAAAAAGTGTTACAATAAACTGACCTTCAAGTAAAAAATTTAGCATTTAGTATGCTGGAGTTGAAGACTCACCGTTAGACACGTCTTGTATTTCGGGGGGGGGGTTCTAACCCCCATAATTCCCCCATCCGTCGTCCTTTGTATATTATTATTATTTATTATTATATTTAATTAATTTATTTTATATTAATTATATATATATTATTTATATTAATTATATATTATATTATATAATTTTTATTTTATTTTATATATTATTTTTTATTTTTTTTTTTTTGTTTTTAATTCTACTGTAGTCTTTTTATTTATTATGTGTTTGGTCTCGAAGCCGTACGGGGGATACTTATGTGTGATGGTACGTTTTTCTCATACCCCGTAGGGGGTAAAGGGTGGAGAAACCCCCCGGACCAAACCCAAATACCAAAGAGCGGTGGTTCCAGAGGGAGACCCTCCCCGGAGGGGGGGAAATAGTACCTACCCTGTCGTTCCCGGAAGGCCGAGAGACCCCGACTCCTGCTATCTGGGCGGTCTACCCTTGGGACCCATTAGTTTTAAAAAAAATTATTTTTAAAACTAATGCGTACCCCAAGGGTAGACCCGCCCGATGACAGGAATCAGGGTCTCTCGGTCTTCCGGGAACAACAGGGTAGGACTACCCCCCCCCCTCCCCTACGGGGTATGGAAAACGTCCCCCATCTGTCCCCTGTCGGCTCGAGCCCTATAAAGTTGTGGTATATATATATATATATATATATATATATATATATATATATATATATATATATATATATATATATATATATATTATATATATATATATATAATAAATAATATATATATATATATATATATATTAATATTGAAATAACCAAAGTCCATGACGTCACACGCGGAGACTGTTACGTCTCAGGATGACGTCACGCGGAGATTGGAGACAAGATTTCTACTTGACGGGGTTACGGCTCTATGTAGAGAAATGCCCTTCTTTTATTAAAATACCCAAAACTACAATAACCAAACAGGAAATCCCTTCATAGATGATCTAACCCAACTTCCATCTCAAAAAGTCCAACAAACTTAAAAACTTTCTTAAATTAATACAAACCACGAACGACATAGTCTCAACATAACAACAACAACAAACTTCCAAGTGCCAACCTCCAAGGTGCTAAAATCAATACTTGGATCAACAATAACATCTAGTTCCTGAAGAAACATCTCGCATACGAGTGTCAAAGCTCGGTCTCCTCCTATAACTTTAAAAATTTTGTGATTTAATTAAGTGAACTGCTCTTTACAACGTTAAAAATTAATAACTTTTCATTTATTGGTGTAATACGGAATTATAAAGTGTCTAATAAATTATTCTAAATTTACCATCTTCATTTGTGTCGCCTCCAGGGGATTGAAACATCATTACGTATTGATACTACGACTAAGTAGTAGTAGTACCTTATACTATATATATATATATATATATATATATATATATATATATATATATATATATATATTTTATATATATATATATATAAATATATATATATATATATATATATATATATATATATATATATATATATATCAGTGGCGTGCATTCAGGGCATGCAAGTCATGCAGAGCATGACCAAAGAAATTTAGAACTTTGCTAAATTCTTATTATATAAAAAAAAATGCTTACAAACTAATAATAAAGAACAGGAAACAAAATTACGCCAAGTTATAGTGTTAAAATCTTAAATTCATTTTAAAATTCTTCAATATTCAACACTTATATTAAACTAATGCTAGCATGACAGTTTCTCATTGAATAGCATTTAAAAATATCTCCCTCAGCGACCGCGTATACGGGTCAATTTCCTATTATTAATACAAGTCCGAACAAAAGCTGTACTCCAATAGCATGACACCCAGATTTTCCACTCGTATACTCAATGTATTTCAGTATCTTTCTCATATATATATATATATATATATATATATATATATATATATATATATATATATATATATATATATATATATATATATATATATATATATATATATATATAAATAATAATTATAATCTATATATATATATAATATAATATAATATATATATTATATTATAAAATAATAATATAATAATAATATAATAATATAATAATATAATATTAATAAATATAATAATAATAATATATAATAATAATAATATAATAATAATATAATAATTATAACAATAAGCTGATGTTAATATTTCAAGCTGAAAAAAACCTAAGCATGGAGAAAAGATAAAACCCTGCCAAAACGTACAAAGTTATCATTCTCGCTTAGTTCATATTGCCAAAAAAAAAAATATCTTTATTGATTGAGTTATTAGAAATAATTGATAATGTAGAGAAATGGGATGGAATAACTATCAATTCCGCAATTGGATCAAGCACAAATTAGGTTGATTTTCAATTTTATTTTTCTAACTTCGAAGCATTTAGTGAAATATTTTCCTTTACTGATGTTTTATTTAATGTTCCTTCAGTCAAAAAGTTTGGATATTACTTATTGCGCTAATGAAGTTAGGAAAACTACTAAAGTGATTGAGGAAAAACAAGATATTTTCTCTAAAATATATGACAATGTTAAAGGAAATTTTCGATCAGAAAAACATCATGATTACTATAGAAATCTATATAATAACATCATTCAAACAGTTGTGAATCAACTAAGAAGAGTCAGATTTAAATCTCTGAAAGTTCTTGTTTTTATAGAACTATTAAACAGTTCATAATTTTAAACAATACGCAAAAGATTTTCCTAAGAAACCTTTCGAGTTCTCTAAGCATAATTTACGGAAGCCATTTTGACCAAATTCGACTGCAGAACGAATGAATATAGTTGTGTATTCTTCCGGAGATTTTAGAAACTAAAAGTATTGTAACAACTAAATAAAACAAATTCCAAGACAATGACTTAATATATTGAAGTTATGACTGCAATTTTTTAAACTTTGCCAGCTCATTGCTACGATACATCCTAAAACAGGCAACAAGTAAAGAATCTTTTTGCATTGGAAAAGAATTAAAGTATATCAGAGGAATACAACAAGCGAAACTCGATTGTCAAGTATTTCAATGAAGTCAATAGAAAGGAACCTTCTCTTGAAGTTAAGAAATTCAGAAGATTTTTCTGAAAGAATTATAAATGAATTCATAAAAAAGGAAAGGAGGATGGATTTTAATATTCATAAGGTAGGTATATAATTAATATATAATATATATATATATTATAGTTATATATATATATATATATATTATATATATAATATATATATATATATATATATATATTATATATATATATATATATATATATATATAATATATAATATAATATATATATTTATTGCATACCGGCATATGGGTCCACTGCCACGCCACTGATATATATAATATATATATATATATATATATATATATATATTAATATATATATTATATTATATATATATATAAATATTTATAAATATATATATATATATATATGTTGAAAATATTTTTTATTCTTCATAAAAAGTTACCCGGGTAAATTTAGGTATTCAATTATTAGTTAATTTTATCATTCCTTTAACTTCAAAAGATGTTTTATAAATATTAATAATCTTATTTTTTAAGACATTTCCTAAAAGTATTTTAAATTTCTTTTGCTTTATATTTTTCATTTCTGTTTTCTACAGATCCTCATTGGTGTCGCTGATCAAGGTGAAATAGGTTCCAAAGTGAAAAGTTCCGGAATCAAACCTTTAACGTCAGCAACTTCTGATCAAGTCATTGAAGATAATTGTCAGGATTACTTTAGTTGCAGATATTGTAATTTTATTTTTGAAAACAAAGATGAGTTGACGAGCCATTTAAAGATACATAAGAAAAGTAAGTTTAAGTGTGCCCATTGTAGTTATGAATGTAATCGCAAAGATAACTTAAAAACTCATCTGCTAACTCACAGCAATTCGAAATTATTTAAATGTTCTGAGTGCATCTATGAATGGTAACAGAAAAGGTAGCTTAAAATTTCATCTGCTAACTCACAGTAATTCGAAATTATTTAAATGTTCTGAGTGTAGCTATGAATGTAATCACAAAGGTAGCTTAAAAATTCATCTGCTAACTCACAGTAATTCGAAATTATTTAAATGTTCTGAGTGCAGCTATGAATGTAATTGGAAAACTGGCTTAAAGCGTCATCTGGTAATTCACAGCAATTCGAAATTATTTAAATGTTGTGAGTGTAGCTATAAATGTAATCACAAGGTTAGCTTAAAAATTCATCTACTAACTGAAAGAGACAAACTTGATGCATTTTGGAGGAGTATATATGAAGACCAACGAACACATAATGAAGAGGCGGAATGGATAGAAACAACAAGAAGGAATCCCCAAATAGAAGAAATTAATGAGATGGAATTTGAACCACTAACCGAAAGGGAAGTGATGGAAAAGATACGACGTACCAGTAACTGGAAAACACCTGGACCAGACATGGTGCAAAATATATGGTTAAAAAAAATTACAGTACTAAGAGAACCTTTAACAAAGTGCTTCAACAGAATTCTGAACGGAACAGCTGAAATACCCGAGTGGATGACCAAAGGAGAAACAGTCCTTATCCCTAAAACAGGGGAAACACAAAACCCAGGGAAGGAAACACAAAATCCAGGGAAATATAGACCAATTACTTGTCTACCAACTATATACAAAATATTAACAGCAATTATTACAGAAAGAATATACAAACATACAATAGAAAATAATATAATAGCAGAAGAACAAAAAGGATGCAGTAAGGGAAGTCACGGGACAAAAGACCAATTATTAATAAATAAAATGATCCTAGAAGACAGCAGGCAAAGACAGAAGAACTTAAGCATGACTTGGATTGACTATAAGAAAGCTTATGATAGTGTGCCGCACTCATGGATCAAAGAGGTATTAAAAATCTATAAAATCAATAATAAGATAAGAGAGTTTATGGAAAAAGTGATGCAAATATGGAAGATCAATATTAAACTACACGAAAATGGTACGATACAAATAAATAATGTAAAAATAAGAAGAATATTCCAAGGGGATTCCTTATTCCCATTGCTGTTTGTACTATCATTGAACCCACTGAGTTCATTGATAAATAACTTGCATAATGGATATAGAATAGGATCAAGAAATGAAAAGAAAGGAAAAAAACATCTCGCATTTATTTTACATGGATGACATCAAGCTATACTCCCCAAACAAACAACAAACAATTGAACAGATAGAGGTAGTTAAGAAGTTTTCAAGTGATATACAAATGGAGTTCGGACTAGATAAATGCGCGTTTCTGGAGCTGAAGAAAGGAAAAAGAATTGACAGTGGAAATATCAGAATAGAAGACCAGATCATTAGACAACTAGAACAGGAAGACACCTATAAGTATCTCGGGATAGAAGAAAATGAAAAAATAGAACATAAGAAAATGAAGGAAAAGCTGATGAAGGAATATGAGAAGAGACTGAAACTAATATTGAAATCTGAATTAAAATGCAAATTTAAGATCGAAGCAGTAAGAACATTGGCAGTACCAGTACTATCGTACGGGTTTGGAATAATTGATTGGTTCCAAGAAGATTTAAACAAACTAGATATCAAGACGAGAAAAATGCTCCACGCCCATAAATTGACATATAAGAACCAATGCCTGGCAAGAATGTATGTCCCCAGGGATCAAGGTGGAATGGGACTTCAGGAAATAGATGCAATATATAGAGAGGAAGTGATTGGATTAACAACCTATATTGAAGAAAGTGATAGTAAATTCATCAGATGGGTGAAGGAGCACGAAACAGGAAAAGCGATGAGAACATCTTTAACAGCCAAAAAAAGAGATTACCTACGGAAGTATGATATCCCTAACGACGATCCAACAACAGAAGGAATGACAAAGAAAGAAAAGATGAAACACCTAAGAAATGAGCACAGAAAAGCAAGAAGAAAAAAACATGAAAATAATTGGAAGGAACATGCATTTGCAAAGGAATACAAAAATATTATAGAACAAGTGTATATAGATAAAGAAAAATCGATAGAAGCAGTATGCAGGGGTAATCTAAGAAAAGAAGATGAGAGAACAATTGTAGGGGCACAAGACTTAGCATTACGAACCAATTGGTTCAAGAGAGAGATAGAGAGAGAAAGAGAATATATCCAACAAATGCCGAATGTGTAAAGTATCACCGGAAACAGTTAGCCATATATTATCAAGCTGTGACACACTCCTCCAACGCAAGACATACACCGAAAGACAATACAATATGCAAACTAATCCATTTTAGAATTTGTGAAAAATACAAAATACCAATAGAAGCATCCAAATACTGGGAACACAACCCAAACGCAATAGAAGAAAATAACCACGCGCTAATACTATACGACTATAGCATTCCCACAGATGTACCTATAACACATAACAAGCCGGATATAGTAGTAAAAGATAAAAGAGAAAGAAAGGCATACATTATAGAGATAGGAATACCATGGGACGGCAGAGTATCAGCATATGAAAGGCAAAAGGAAATGAAGTACGAACGACTGAAATACTCATTACAAGGAATGTGGAATGACATTGATAGAGCAGAGGTTATCCCTGTGATAATTGGAAGCATGGGAGTAATTAAAAAAAGCTTAAACCAATATATTGAAAGACTACCGGTGGAAGTAACAACGTTGGAGATGAGCTCCATTATAATACGACAGAGCGCCAGAATACTGAGAATGGTTCTTGGTTGTTAAAGAACCTGCCGGGACAACCATATGCGCTTAGGCCCGAGGTTCGGGCCTGCGCATTAAGCGGTAACCCTTAAGAAAGGTGAAATTAAAAAAAAAGAAATGCTTGTGAATTTGAATAATTACTTAACGGTTACAATATTTTATATGGCTAACTCATAGCAATTCGAAATTATTTAAATGTTCTGAGTGCAGCTATGAATGTAATCGCAAATGTAGCTTAAAACTTCATCTACTAACTCATAGCAATTCGAAATTATTTAAATGTTCTGAGTGTAGCTACGAATGTAATCACAAAGTAAGTTTAAAAAGACACATTCTTAAGAATCATGGAACTGGCCCAAGAAATAAAGAAATCAACGAAAATAAAAATGCATAAAGAAATTCCATTGCAAACGGAAAATTAAAGAGACGCTAATTATAGAGACAAGAATGATGATTTTGATGATTATGAAATAGATCTGGAAGAATAGTCATAAATGTACATAAAAGTGCCTCTTTACCAGACGAAGAGAGACCTTCAAGTGAGGAACTGAGAAGCTCATCCGTAATAAGTGGTGAATTTGATTTGCCTCTGGAAGAGTTCAACAATAATTCCTTACCATCCTCGAGAGACCAGCACAGACCAGAGTGATGATGTAATGATATGGTAATGGGAAAAATGAAAAAGTTCCATAAAATATATGAGACCAAAATGGTTAACTATATTCCTGTGTTGTGGTTGACATTGTGAAGTTCCTAAAAATCCTGTAGACTTCCAGGTCAAAGTTCGAACTCGGCTATAGCATAAATCGCCGAAAAGAAGGAATAAAAATTTAATGTATCTTATAACAACATAGTTATAGTTAATGAAGAAGAGCAATTGAGTAACGGGCGTACTCGTGTCCCTAAAGAACAATTAATAATTACGGTAATTAAAGCAATAAAAATTATGATAGGAAATAGTAAATGAGGGGAAGAATTTATGTAGGTCATGATTGACAACAGTGACACGTATGACAAAGTGTTCCCTATTCATAGCTCACACAATATCGAATATAAAATTGGAAAACGCCCTCATAAAGAAATGTTATGGAAACTAAGAACCTTTTCTCATTTATTTCTCCCCAACCCTCCCTTTCCCCCTCTCCCCTTACATCGAGTACTTTATTAACCTGAAAAATGCATACCGGTGAATTCCGAATCGGAGAAGTGAAGAAAATCTCTTACATCTTTTATATGAATGAAGTAAATCTTGGCATGAAACAGAAAGAAATCAGAAAGACGTGTAAATGTAGCAAGTAATTTATGAGTAGAAATTGGAATGAATTTTGGATTGGATAATTAAGTGCGATTCAATTCGGTTCTGAATAAAAGGAGAAAGACGCTTGCAGAAGACATCAGAGTAAATAATGAAGAATTAGAGATGGAAGGGAATTAGTATTGTGCAAAATGGTATTGTAAATGTTGTATTAACTAATTAGGATTAATAAAATTCTATATTAAATGGTTTTTATTCTTCCAAATTAAATTTCCTAATTAAAAAGTAACCAAATTAAATACTAATGAAATAGAATTTAAAATAAATATGAAGTAAGATACTGATGACTCAATTGGAACTTTATTTAATACTTTATTTTTACAAGCGACTCAAACTAATTATTTTTGGACCCAAATTAATTAACGCTTATATACAGAAAAACTCCTCAATTTTAGAGTTACTCCTCAACAGAGTCGAAGGACGAGAAAATTTTATAAACTTTGATCATTTTTCCCTCTAAGAAATCTTAACACAAAAAACTTGTCGGTTTAAATGTCGTCCAACTTTATTTTCAAAACCACAAATCATCCTTGTAACTTTACGTTTTATTGCATTTTAGCACATCTATGAACTTTTCTTAGGTACTTCAAATTTACGCTTATATATTCAATGAACGACCTAACATTACTTTTTTAGAGTTCCTCATTTCCTGTCCCTTGCTCTTGTCAGCAGCATTGCTATTTGTTACCTAACATTTTGTTAGCTTTGTTACTATACGTCTTAAACATTGCTCTCATACTTTCTTATTACTACTAATGGTACCACACCCCGAATTATTATTTTCTTTTTTTGCAAACGTTGCTGTGTGTCATATATTAAAATCCTTATTTGAGTTACCAATGTAAAACCCCTTACACTTTTGGTGTGGGAATTCATTTTCTACTTATCAGCCCAACCAAGAGGTTTTTATCCAAGCCATTCTGAACTTGCATACAACATTCAAGATTCTCAACAGAAGTAGTCAAATTAGTATCATTAACAGGATTAGAAATCCTCCTTTTTATTCCCTCATCTAAATCGTCGTCTTCTGTTACTCAACCAATTTTTCACCCAATTAGAAGCCACTCTACCTATTCTATAGTAGAGATGAACGACGAGTTGCAAGATATAATATATATAGTAGATTTCTGGGGTAAAGTCGTAAGATATATTTCTTTGAACTGACAATCTACTCTCAGCTTTAGAGGAAGTTTTGGATTGAACGAATATTCTTCTTAACAAAGATTTATTTCTTATCCACAAAAATAACAAGGTTGGACCAAAAGAGACCCTTAATTCCTAACAAAAAGAACAGGAGTTAGAAACTGGACAATTGCAAATAATCACTCTTCTATGTTCATACATATTTTGCAGGAAAAAGATCCTACACAATATGTACTTACATAGAGGAGTGTTGCATGATGCATAATTGTTTGTTGTGCCAGTGTTAAATAACACTAATAAAAAAAATTAAAGCACTCACTCACTCACATATATATATATTATTATTATATATTATTATATATATAGTAGTATTGATATATTTATTATTATTATATTATTATTATTGTTATTATATATATATATATTATTATTATATTATTATATATATAAAGAAGTATATATATATACATATTATTATTACCGTATATTATTATTATTATTATATAATTGTATATATATATATATAGTAAAGTATGTTATTATTATTATTATTATTATATATATATATTATATTATATTATTATTACTATTATTATTATTATATATGTTATTATATATATATATATATATATATATGTATATTATTATTATTATTATATATACATCAGTGGCGCATTCCTGAAGGCTTTTGGCACCCGGTAGCGCAGCCAAGCATATATGTTACATATTATAAAGAGTTACTAGCATATATGTTATATATATATTATTATATATATATACATATTATTATATTATTATATATATAGTATATTATATATATATATATATATATATATCATCAGTATATGTCATTTGTCAAGTAATTGTATAGTTTACATATATATATATATATATATATAGTTATATATTATATATATATATATATATATATATATATACATATTATTAAAGAAGATAGCAGCATATATGGTATATATATATGCTATGTTATATATATATATATATATATATATATATATATATATAAGAGTATATATATATATATAGTATATATATATAAAAATATATATATATATATATATATAATATATATATATGCGCAGATTTTTCTATTTGTGATGGATGTATTTGGAAAGGGCAAATTTGATTTGCTCACAGACTGACTGAAACAAAGATGAAAGTAAAACGCTGAAATTGAGTGGTGTGTGGTGTGAAATGTGTAATTTAATGAATGAGAGTGAACAGGAGCGCCGTTGCACTTCATGAGTGACTCTGTGGTACAAAAAGTTATGGTGCACTTTATCAGTGAGTCCCAGAATTCTAATGGTTACTAAATTTAAGTTTGAAAAGGCCAAGGTGTGTGTGGTTGTGACGTATGATCCATCTGAGGGAAACGTCGAAGAGAGTACGATTTTTTGGGATAATCTTCGAATGATGTTCTGATGGTGAGTGTGGTTTTGTGATTGATAGCGTTTTGGGGGACCCAAATGGTTGGACAGGTGATCAAAAAAAGGGATGGTATAACAGGTGGTTTTGGGGTGGCGGGAGAAAATGAGAATGGTAGGAAGGCAATTGATTTCTTGCAGCGGCAGAGGTATGTGTGTAAGCAATACTTTCTTTTTAAACACAAGAGTATCCATAAGTATACTAGAGTTGCGTAGGTAGAGATGGTATCGTAAGTGAAAAGTATGATTGATTTAGTGCTGGTGAAGAAGGGAGATGTTGAAGTATGTGTTGGGTGTTAAATCAGTGATTTAGGAATCGGATTATCGGATCATTATGTTTGTTCTATGTAAAATTAAGTTAGTTGGGGCTTGGATGGAGAGGAAGGTGACAAGGAAAGGAAGTAAGTAAAATTAAGAGTGAGAAGTTATGAGCAAGACAATAAGGATAAATATGTAAGAGCGTTCGCTAGTAAAACGGTTGAATGTGAACAAGTTGATACTGAACAAATCTGGGGCAAATGAAGGAAGCAATTGTTAGTAGTGCAAAGGAAGTATGTGGATGTGCTAAAGTAGGAAGTAAGAATGTTAACAGTGAATGGTGGAATGAAGAGGTGATGCAAGCGGTTAAAGGTAAAAAAGAAGAGTGGTTGAATGTACTAAAAGCAATGATGAAGACTCAAAAGAAAAGATGCTTGGAATTATATAAGGAGGAAAAGAAATACTAAAAGGTGTATAAGTAGGAGGAAAAAAGAGGTAAATGAACAGTTTGGAAGGGAGATGATGAATAGGGACTTACAAGGGAATAGAAGCTCTTCTGGAAGGAAGCGCGAAAGGTTAGGAACGAGAATAAGGGGGAATCTGCTTAGAATAATGAATAGGGATGGTGTTTTTGTAACTGATAAAATAAGGGTGTGAGAGAGTGTGGAAAGAACACTTAGAAAATCTGCACAATATTAACAGTAATGAAGAGGTGATAGTGAATGTGTGTGGGTTTGATGGTGCAAGAAGGAATAGGTATTTTGGGGATGAGGTTATTAGTAAGGAGGAGGTAATGGGTAGAGAGAAAGTTGAAGAATGGTAATCTGTAGGTATAGATGAAATTACTGGTGAAATGATCAAGAACGGAGGCGCAGATGGTGATTGATTGATTTGGAAGTTGTGTAATAAAGCGTTTATAGAGGGTGTAGTTCCAAGGGATTGGAGGAGAGCGGTAATAGTACCCTTATATAAGGGTAAGGGAGAAAAGGGGAACTGTAGAAATTATAGGGGAATAAGTTTATTGAGTGTTGTAGGGAAGGTATATGCTGGTATTTTGGTCGAAAGAGTGCGTCGAGTGACTGAAAGGACTGATTGGTGAAGAACAAGGTGCGTTTAGGAGTGGTAGAGGGTGTGTGGATCAAATCTTTACATTGAAACAAATGATTGAGAAAAATGAGAGAGTGAGGAATAAATTGTATTTAGTTTTATGATTGCAACAGGCGCATGATAGAGTTTTAATAGGGAAGGTTTATGGAAGGTGTATGACAGGTGATATATGGTGTTGGTGGTAGGCTTTCTGGAATGGAAATCAAAAGTATTCAAAATTTTAGTGTGAACCCTGAAGAATAAATGGTGTCAATGGTGATTGGTTTAGGATTAATAGCGGAGTAAGACAGGGTTGTGTTATGTCTCCTTGGTTATTCAATTTTGTATATGGATGGGGTTATGAAAGAATTCGAGGTGGGGATGGCTAATGGTGGAGAATGGAGATAAGTGAGGGTGCCCTACCTATTATATGCGGATGATTTGGTTCTGTGTGGTGAATCTGGAGAGAGTGAGGAGATTGGTAGAGAGATTTGGGACAGGGTGTAAAAGGAGGGGTTTGAAAGTAAACGTAGATAAGAGTAAGGTTATGGTTGTGAGTGAGGACGGTCCTCAGTGTGAAGTTATGTTAGATGGTGAGCAGCTGGAACAAGTGTCTGAGTTTAAATATTTAGGGTTATGTTGGATGAGAAGGGAACAGATGATGCAGAGTGTATTAGGAAACTTGTAATGGCAGGAAGGTGGCTGGTGCAATTAAATCGTTGGTGAATGTAAAGGGACTAAGTCTTGAGTGTGCTAGGGTCTTACATGAGGGTATGTTGTTACCTGTGTGTTATTGTATAGTAGTGAGATTATTGGTCTGAATAAGAAGTATAGATCTAAAAGTTCAATAAAGTTCAGATGGACAATCTTAGGTGTGCTAGGTGTGAGAAGAATTGATAAAGTGAGGAATGAACTATTAGAGAGTGGTGTGGTGTGAAGAAAGGGGTAAATGCAGAGAATATGTGAAAGTATGTTGAGATGGTTTGGTCATGTGGAAAGGATGAATGATACTCGGTTGGTTAAGCGGATGTATAGTGGCGAGTGTGTTGGGAACCTGACTGCTGGGAGACCGAAGAAAAAGTGATTGAGTCAGTAAACGAATGTTTGAAGGAGAGAAATTTGAGTTTGGTAGAGGCGATAGAAGAAAGGTGTATAACAGAGTGAATGGCGGGCGATTGTGAGGAGGTATGGTTAGCCCACCTGGGCCATGGGATGAACCCTTACATTGACGATTCACCATAGTGAGGGTCCATCGCTGTCCCATGAAGCTCTAGGGTGGATTTTCTGACTGCGATGAGTTCCCACTAATTACGTACAGAGGGGGCGGTAAGGTTGGGCTTTCTTTTCTGACTTGTGTCATGTTCTTCTACTGCTTTTCTTTTCGATGCTCGTCAGCAACCTTACTCCCATTTTTGGGAAAATATAAGGAAGATGAAGAAGAAGTACATATATATATATATACATATATATATATATATATATATATATATATATATATAAGGTTATAGAAAGAGCAAAGAAGATATAGCAATACAGTATTAAGGAAAGGTATATATATATATATATATATATATATATATATATATATAAGTATATAAGTTATATATATATATATATATATTATATATAAGCATACAGAACATTATTGCCTCAAGTGTTATTTGGAAAATTAAGAGATGTAGGCCTCCAGATTTTTAAAAATTGTTGTCTCTTAGATAAGCTTTCTTTAAAGCTATTTTCAATATAAAATCTACACTTACTCCATTATAAAAATTATTTAATTATGTAATAAACGTAAATATCACTTAAGTAATATAACCAAACACTTTACAAAATGCAAGGATTTCAAAGTAAAAACTGCTGTTGCCATGATTTTGACACAAGAGAAACTTATATATATATATATATATATATATAGTTATATATATATATATATATATATATATATATATATAAAGGAAGAAGAAGAGTATATATATATATATATATATATATATATATGTATATTAAGCATATACATATATATATATATAGAGAGAGAGAGAGAGAGATTCAAATTTTTTTTTTTTTCAAATTATATCGCACGCATCTCACTGTGAACTAAAGTGCTCGCACTGGGCGAAATTTTCGTGATTTTTTCGCTCGTACAGTAAGGTATGACGCTGGCTTTTTCCTATATATTTTAAATATGAAATATGAAGATCTACGTACGCCCATAGCTTTGAAATTTACCTTAAGAACAGAGAAGGAAGGAAATTTCCAAATGAATTTAAATATTATAATTGTTATTACAGCCAGTTGTTGATTTTCTTTCTTTAAATTTATTTTATAAATCAGTTTCTTTTTTTCACTTTTAAAATAAAAATTGTAATAATTTTTTATTTTATTTTAAACCTGCAATGATCCCATATAAAAGACTCAAAAATATTGGGCAGGAGCTACCTACCCTGCCTACCCCATGTACGCCCCTGAATTATATATATATATATATATATATATATATATATAGTATATATATATATATATAGATATATGATATATATATATATATATATATTATAGTTAAGTTATATATATATATATATATATAAGGTATATATATATTATGTATATACGGTATATATATATGTTATATATATATATATATATATATATATATTATTGTTATATATATATATATATATATATATATATATATATATATATATATCAGAGCTAGGCGCGCTATAATTTTTTTGAGTGCGCCCTGCGCCTATGCCGTCGGACCTAGTGGGCGTCTAGCGCCTTTGTGCCTCTATTTTTCTCACATCAATACACCTGCGACTTTTGCCGGCCGGTGCTTTGCTCAAGGCAAATTATAAAAAGTAAACTTTAGGGGAGATATTAAAAAAGCATGCTTTTTTATAAGGAAGAAAAACACATTTATTAATTTTTGTAATTAAACCCCATAAACTAATATCTACACGCCCTCTTCCTCCTCCATATCCTTGTGGTCCATGTTTTCCCCCAGGAGGTTCAACACGAGTGCTGCAGAAGCTGGGTAAATTTCCAGAGCCATAGTTGCCAAATTTGTAGTTAAGAGCTACTGAACTAGTTATATATATATATATTATTACTATTATTATATATACTATATATATATTATTATATATTGTTATTATATACATATTATTATTATTATTACATATTTGTAATAAGCTACAGATTAGAGTTACTATTATTATATTATTATTATTATTATTATACATATTATTATTATTGATATATAAGAATATATATATATTATTATATTATATATTATATTATTATTATTGTTGGTTATTATTATTACCCGTCGATACATTATTATTATTACTATTATAATTATATATTAAAAATAGCTATATATTGAACATATTACATATTACATACATTAATGCATTAATGCATTAATTACATACAGCTACATAGATATATTATTATTACATATATATATATATATATATAAAAGTTTTAATAAACTGATTTTTAGAATGATACAAGTTAGCCATGTTTAAAAGTTCTAACTTTAAGGATAAAATAAATGCTTTGTCTCATGTCTCATAGGCGCGGAGAATTGGCTGTGCGACTATGCTTAAAATTATTTTATTAAAAGACTCGTGTAAAAATATAGGGTGCAGGCTACCTACCCTGCTCACCCTATGTATACGCCCTGAATTCAGGAGTATATGGGTTGGCTAAGGCTGGTTATTGGGCAGTAGCATGGGTATATATATATATATATATATATATATATATACATATATATATTATTATTATATATTGTTATTATTATATATATATATATTGGTTATATATACATATTACATATATAGGTATATGTTGTTATTATATATATATATATTATTGTTATATTATATATATATATATATAGTTATTATTATTAAGTTATTATTATTATATATATATATATGTTATATATATATATATATATATATATATATATATATAGATCAGAGCTTCAATACTTCATAATTCTTTGAGCGCGCCCGCTCTTCATGCCCGGACCTAAAGTGCTTTAGCGCCTTTTGCGCTCTATTTTTCTCTCACATCAATGCACCTGCACTTTTTGCCGGCCGGTGCTCTGTTCGTTAAATTTATGTAAAGTAAACTTTAGTGAGTAATAAAGATGCTTTTATAAGGAAGAAAAACACATTTATTAATTTTTTGTAATTAAAACACCATAAATAATATCTATACGTCCTCTTCCTCCTCCATATCCTTGTGGTCCCCATGTTTTTCCCCAGGAGGTCCAGCACACGAGTGCTGCAGAAGTTGCAAATTTTCAGAGCCATAGTTGCCAATTTTAAAGCTGGTTACTGGAACTAGTTATTATAAGATATATATATATATATATATATATAAGCTGAAGTATGCACGAAAACGCAAAGCGTTTCACGATAAATGCGAAACGGTTAAACACCCAAACTTAGGGCTGAACGAAGTACACTG
>JABUQX010133681.1:0-10000 GCA_015478945.1 Trachelipus rathkii
GGATTGTATAAGGACTCCTTTAGGGATTCTGTACGAAAATATAAGAATATAAACAGGATTCAATTAAGAGTTAGAGAGGTAGTATTATATGGATGCAAGAAGTCGTAAATCGAGCGAGCCGATAGAGATCACCTGCTGGACTGAACGTAGGAGGAATTGACAGAGGTAATGAGATAGAAGAAGCAAGGCGGAACTCGAAGGTACAGCAGTCAGGTAGAGCAGTATTAATGGAGTATCGAGCCTAGCTATAGCAGCTGATAAGAGATAAAAGACGCGCGACTATATACTAGAGTTCCAGGAGGTAGCGCGTAGTAGCCTTCTTTGCGCCGAGTAGGAGAGAGGAGTCTAGAGAATGAGAGGCATAAGACTGGAGCGATGATCAAGATACAGGCATACAGAGCGCATATTAGTGTACCGTATGTCAGATGCCCATAGATGTGACAGCTTATCGAGCGCAATCGCACTAATACGAGGAGGTACTTTCATCTGGAATACACGGATATTAGAGAGACGCGATCGCCATCAATATAGACGAGATCGCAAGAGATGCAGACAATGTGACTTGGAGTGATACTATAGACTCTTACAGTGTACACAGATCAGTAAGAGACTCTAATAGGTACCTTATATATTATAATAATATATAATTATATATAGCATATATATAAGTTAATATTATACTATACTAATAGCAATATATATATTAGTGTAATATATAGTGTAATCTAGAATATATATCATTTTCTTCGGGATTTATCAATATTTAAAAAGAAAAACAAAATTAAAAATTAGAAAGAAGAAGCGCTTTTTATCGACAGAGTTACGAGAAATCAATTGGATCCGAAAATACATTGCTATCTCGAGCTTCTCGAAAATTTTCTATCTGTCGGGCGATACCGGAAGGCTCCGTGAAGTATCGCACTCATCTATGTCGCAACGGTGCTACGAAAAAACGCGCTTCGCCTCGAGTCGTTTAATAAATATTCTAAATAAACGGCACCATAGAAAGCGACGCTTCGGTTTGTCCAGTTTGAGAAGAAGCAATTAAACTTGAGAAACTTTTAAATAACGTTTTAACCAACGTATTATTTTTCGATTCGGGGCTGTTGGAGTACGACCGATCCCTAACCTCCGTAATCGAACGTAAAATCGATCCGAAAGAATCGAAAAAAGTCTAGATAGTCATTTCGATATACTCGAAGAATTAGTCCACGTCTCTCGAAACCGCATATAACGATAAGAAGCGTCGTTCTTTCGCCGCGAAGAAATAGTCGAAATTTTAACAACTGTTTTATTCGCGACATGAACGGACCGATTACGAAAGTATAGTCCCGGTCACGCTTTCTATTAATAATGAGACGCCTCGCGCCGTTGGAAGAATCAGACCGACCGGTTTCATTTCAACGCGCTCAGTCGCGTCGTGTGCCGGTAAGCCATCACGTTGCTAAGTGACTTAAAATTCCGTTCAACTTAACGCTACTTGTCAAAATGTGATATGACGGAAATCAAAACCGGTAAAAGTTTACAAAATGACAACGGCGATTTCAAAATGCGCGTGAGAAATTTCGGTTATTGCGCAAGGAAAGAATTCTCGTCGAGCTAGTGAATCGCTGTGTGATGTTCAACGAAGACCTTTACTTTGATTGTCCTCTCGTTGTGCGGACTTGTCTTTTCTCCGAATTGTCGATGCCGAAGAGAGGTCAAAAATTGCGGTCGAACGCGGGAGCGGAAGATGAGAGCAGGATCGACTCGATGACCCGCCGCCGCGCCTTCGGCCGCTAAGCGAACACTCTCCATCTATAGACCACAACACGCACTCAATCTATTTCTGCCAGGCAAATATCCAAAAACAGAAAGAGAAGCAGAAGAATAAGAAAGTATATCTATAAATCAACCCCCGACGCGACGAAGTGGAGGCGTCGACTTCTCTGAGCATAGAGTACGGTGACTCGACGCGACATTCTCTATGAGCGACTAATACCCCATACAGCGACCGACCAAGTTACCGATCTGTCACCACGAACATATCTCTCCACTGACCTCCTCTATCAATATTACTCAGCACATCTCTGAAGACTCCTTTGCGCTTCGAAGACCCCGCGTCGGTGTCTTTTATAACACTACGTCGTGTTTTCGCGTCGCGCTGCACCCTGAAATACAATAATTTTGTAAAAAGCGCTTCCTACAAAAAAGATTATGAAATATGAAATGTGCGCATTTTATATAAATTCTTTCTTCTGTTGTCCTGCTGACTCGTGAAACCAGAGACGTTCGAATTTAAATTTCTACCTCTGCCGAATGAGAGAAATCCTGTGAGGGCGAAACGCCGTTACTCCTCAGCCGCTTTCACTACAGTGTTTTCTTCAATTGACAGAACAGCCAGATAATCCTTAGATTAATTACGAAAAGTCTGCAAAGCCGCGGTTTCTAAATAGATTTGAACCTCTTACTGAATTCCCACTTTCCCTCCCAAACCTATGCAAATACTTTTAATATTTATCTTCTCACAACATAGAACCCCACTGTGCTCCAGTAACTATTAACCATCTATCGACGGTCTTGCTAACCTGCCCAAAATTCAAAGTAAAAATACATTACTCTACATTCATCCTTATAAAAAAGTCGGCAGTTCGTGCGCCCGGAGAAACAAAAGTCGCTCCATTCGTTAGCGATTAACGATTTGGCAATTGAGAGTCCGAGAATAAAACTCCCTCGAGACGAGTCTCGTGCGCCAAGTAACGAGAGAAACACATCTTTAATCTACTGTTACGTTAAATTGTCGCTATAGACCACGTCACTCAGTACTCTTAGAGATTTGTCAGTGATCGTAGTGATAGTTCAGCTACAAATCTATATATATATATATATTATATATCATACATTTTATAAGTAGATAAATGTTTGAGTATATATATATATACATGACGATCTTACTCATCTCTCTCACTCTCTTCTTACTGAGTCTGTTTGCAACCACCTTGTGATCTCACTAGTGTTCTACACTATATTATTGCTTACACATACCGCTTGATCTGAGCCTTTTTTGTAAATTCTTATAGTGATATGTATGTATGATATATACCTATGTATTCCTCCCATTATATAATTATATAAGATTGTGTTGTGTAGCCTCTCATATGTGTGATTGTTTATATATTACCAGAATTCATAAATTGATATACCTGGTTAATTTAAAGTGATCGTAGCCACTATATCATGAAGTAGGTATTAGATATTAATATAGTATAATTAGTATAATGATTAAATAAAGAATTAAAAGAAGAGTACGAATTAGGCTATTATTGAACTAAAAATGCTGAACCCTCAGATAAATATACCGTAGGAAGCGCGTCTACTCTACAATACGTGAGTACTCAACCAGATTTAAAGTTTCAACCGTTGCGTGCACCTGTGATGAAGTGAAGTAAATAAAGTGACAAGAAATTGACTCATGCAGTAGAACCGACACCCAGTAAGAAGGCGAGAGATAAATTAATCTGTGATGAACTTTATAAACAACGTCTTTGTACCAGTATCCGAATCAGCGGCTGATAAAACTAAACAGAGAAAAGAAAAACAATTTAACGAAGAAGACGGGAATAAATCGATGGGCATGAAACTTGGAAAAACAGACGTGGAGAAGATGGGGAGTAACGTGAACAAAAAGAAAGAACGAGTAAGAAGAAAGAAAAACTATAGAAGAGTACTTATAACGATTCTGATTGAGAAATCCGATTGGAAGACGACTAACGGACGGATTGACGACTTTTACCGAAAGACCGCGACCAACGAATGAAAGAAATTTCTATTGGAAAGTCAAGTGGAACCGCTTCGCGCAGCGAAATGCAGCGCCCGCGGAAAACGCTGGAAAGCCCGCCTTTTCCTGTTGCGGCAAATCCACTGTTGCGAATTGAACAAATTCTGATGAAAAGGCGTTCGCAAAGCACGACCGGAGAGATGATTGTTGTGGTGGGTGAGTTGTATGTGCTATATGATTACGATAGGGTAAACGCGGGCACTATAAAGCTGATAAAAAGTACCAATGAGAACGGATCATTTCCAAGAACTGCAAAGACAAAGGGTCGGCACGAAACTATATATATTTGTCGCGAGACGAGCGAAAAGGTTGTATGTTTGTGACAACCGAAGCAGGAAGAGTGAGGATGTCGCAAAGTCGATAAACAAAGACCTTGTTCGACGGAGCGTTCTCGTTCGGCGTCGCCCGTACGCAGAGGCTGCGAGTATAACGGTTCCGTTTCGGAGTGAGAGCCATTGGGAAAAAAAAAAGCGTACAAAAAGTAAATCGCTGTGTTACCAAAATGAAAAGAAGATATTCATAACAAATGAATAAATGAACTATAAAATAGCTAAAACTTAATAATTAATGCATTAAGAGGTTAAAAGTAAAAAACGGCTTGGTTGAATGTACACTTGACCGTGTATTTACATCGTTAAGACGACTCCTTGCAGTAGGGAAAAGTTTGGCTCGATTCGGTTAATGCTTTCATTCCAGGGGATCGAAAAATGGTGTGCGGGTCGCTTAGGGCACAACGTGATTGTGGGTGTTAGTTGCGCTGAGCTTGTTCATAGAGACAGTGTGTTGCCCTTTATTTACCGCGTCTGAGCTTGTGCGTGATCGCGGTTTAAGGTTAGAAACCGTGTTGTTAGAGGACTTCCACGTTGACCGGCGGTTCCTTGTAGTCATGACTTGAAAATGACACAGCGCTTTATATCTATTGTATCATCGGCGCTACAGTGACTGCCACAAGTAGAAGAGGTGTAGTTGCGCCTTTGATAATTTCGAAGGAAGCATTGCACAGCTTGAGTATGCCCACCAATACGAACTCGCGGTGTGAAAAGAGCACGACCTCCCATTTTCCAGCGAGCCCGGCGCCGGGCTTGTTTGAAGAAGCGCATTCCTTATTCTTGAAGTCAGTCTGCGAGGTTTATAGGCATGATGTGTGTAAAAAGAAAAGGGCACGACTCACTTGAGACCCTCGAGAGAGAGATATTGATCCGCTGCGGGATGATTTAAGTATTGGCGGCGCGACCGAGGACGTACCGCGATGTTAGCGGCGCTGTTCGTAAGTAGAGCGTGCGAGCGGGGTAAAGACTACGAATTTTGAGGAAAAATCGGTGACGAACGACTACGGCGAACGGGAAGCTTAAGGACTGCGCCTTGGAATGTATGTAATATTGACTTAAGCAGCCCGGACCCGGAGCGAAAAATTCGGCGACGGAAAAATCTTAATTGTACAAGTGAGAGTACGCGGGCGTGGGCGAAATCGGCGCCGCGCAGGACCCGCTCTGCCAGCAACCTGAGAAATTCAAGAGTAACTGGTACGGCAAGACGTCGAAGAAAAACCCAGGAACGTGCGAAAAGAATTAACGTTCGATGATGCTAGAGAGATAGTGCACGAAGCGCTGTTCAGTCGCCAAGAAGTAGAAAAGGAGAACGAGAGAGGATTAGAGCACGACATTCATGGTCCTGCTCATTATCGAGCGCTGGAGGCGCGTTGTCACCTGTCAGCGGCGCCCGTCGCAGTGCCTTAAGACTCCCGTGTCGAAAGACAGAGAGCGGCGATTAGCAAAGGACGGGGTTCCGTTGAGCGAGGAAAATGCGCGTCGGGTACGGAAGACAGTGGGGGTTGCGGGTTGATAAAGATCTCATAAAGAACAGATAATATGTCCGTGAACGCTCGTCGAGTCGTTAAAAAAGTATTTTCGCCAAGAAAAAATTCCGTGACGCCACATGCGAGATGTTACAAAAACGGAAAGCAATACGGAGGGGGTTGGAGGCCCTGTCACGGTATTATGATTATTCGATTTGTGGGGTGTGTCTGTGTTAGGTGTCGATAGGATTGCGTAGGTGTAGTCATGTGAATGGTGCGGACGAAGTGGGAATCCGGGGAACCGTCGAGACAGAAAATCAAGAGAGGCGGTGGCGTTGACAACGATCGACAACGAAAAATGGCCAACGAAGCGTTGTAAAAGAATAGCGGGCTGGTGACTTTTGCGACGAAAACACGGCGGGCAAGGACGGCGAAGCGGGAATGCATTCGCGTTGCAATCTCTCAGGCGAATTGGGAAAAATATTGGCTCCGCTGTCGAAATATTGAATTGCACACGCGCCGAGCACGTAACGACGAAGACGACGACGATGACGAAAGATTCGCTACTGCCGTTGGTACGAGCGTCGGGGATCACGTCGAGCCTCGAGAGAAGCAGCCGCAGCAGCAGCAGCAGTCGTTTCGCACCCATATTTTACTATTCGGAATGGAATCAAAAATATTTTTTCAGTCCATGCCGAAATCGCTTCAACAAAAATATAGGGAACACCACTTAGCGAATAACAGCGACAGCGGAGTAGTATCCATTTCGAAGTCGATAATAAATATTTTTCAAAAAATTAATTTGCTCTAAAAGTGTAAATATTTTTTTATCAATAAAAAACTAACGAATAATACATCTTCTTTCATTCTCCACAAAGAAAAAAAAACATGGAAAATATCGCCAGCGATTATTCCGGTTCTTACGGATGTAGCTGTCCCGTTTCTCATCTAGGTAATCAAAGATTTAAAAACTATACCGACATTTACATACATTTAATAGGAAGGTTCGTATATTTCCCGATAATAGGAAATTACGAAGAGGGGAGGGTTAAAACGTATTTACAATACGTCGGAAATTATTTGAGGACTATCGATTTCGATCTCGGCGAAATGTTCCTCTTTATTTGGAAAAGAAATGGACATTCTCCCCAGGAAAAGATGAAGGTGTCCTTTGTCGCTAACTTATACGTGAAATCAATATATAATTTCTTGAAAGTCTTTTCTGGGCAATTTGGTGAAAAAACGGCTGAAGAAGAAACCTTCGCGAAAATTTTGTTCGTTTTAGGCGTGTACGAAGAAGCGGAATTCGTTCACAAAACCGAAGAAGATAATTATTTTCTTTACGGTTACAGACTAAATAAATCAATGGTAGAAAAAATTTTAGAATGTCGTCCCAAGCATGGAGAGCAACCATCCATGGCATGGTGTCATGGTGAAGTGGGTACCCCAACTCGTAGGTTGTCATTCGAGGTGCTGGCTTTAAGGTATTCATGATGACCCGCCCATCTTCGGGCCCAGACATAAAAGGGTTCATAAAATTAAATGTGCTGAAGGAACAGTCTGATTTGGCTAGAGTCCCTTTCAGTAAGGGCAAAGCAGGAGGGGTCGCCTCCGGTTGGTTTCGGCGGCCTTCATCGGATCTTAAGGCGTTTTGACTCGGTTTCGCACCACTCCATTGCACGCTGTCTCCTGAGGGTCGGGGTTCCCAGTTTTCTTGCGAAACTTACTGTGCAGCAATATGCCGTGCACCACCGAGATTCTGGGGACACCTAATTCCATAAATGCGGGTGTTAGCAGGGTGATCCATTGTTCTCCTTCGTCTTTAAACGCTGTGCTGGGATTCCATCCTTAGGCTAATTATCTACGCCGGGGGTTGGCGTGGCCTGGGGCGACGGGGAGGTACTCACCTTGCTTTTGCAGATGATGTGGTACTCCTTAGCTCCTCAAGGGTCGGCTTACAATCAATCCTGGACCACTACTTGGGGGGGTGTCACTCGTTGGGTTGCGTCCTGGGTTACGCAAATGCCCCTCATTTGCTATTGCTCAGCATGGCAAAAAGAAGAGGTGGGTGTGCGACCTGACCCCTTTTAACGGCGGCGAGGACGGAGATATTCCAGTACTTAGTATACGCGAAACATACCGGTATCTGGGTGTCCAAGTTGGGATGCTCAAGCAGGGGTTCGCGGAAGTACACGCGGATTTCGCTTCCCGACTGGAGAGAGTCAGAAACGGTCCTCTAACTCCACAGCAAAAACTTTAATTTGTTAGAGAAAAGCTGATCCCCGCATTGTGGCACGTACTGGTGTTCAGCTTCGACGTGGGGAAAGGCCAGTTGGAGCGATTGGACCGGACCCTTCGCGACTACGTCCGGCAAATTTTACATCTCCCCGTTGACGTGTCGCTGGGGTTCTTTCACTCTCCGGTAAAAGGGGGTGGCTTGGGTGTCCCACGGATCTCCACTCGGGTGCCGGTGTTAAGATTCAGCAGACTGTCCAAGCTGGCTAACACTACCGACGATGTTCTTCGACACTTTGTGGAGTTAGTACTTCGGTAACCGTTGCCCGAAGGGTGGAGACCGTGGAAGGCGAAAGGCGAACGCATCAAAATGGCGGTCCGAGCGAGCTGACTTCAACTTTCCGCCTTCTGCAGTCGTCTGGCGACGGGAAGGGTCTCGGGGTGTTCGCAGAGGTGCCGACCTCTCGTACCAATCATGGATCCAAGACTTGTATCAAACTCTTTAAGGACGCGAATTTTCAATCAACGGCTAATAAAGTTGCAGGGGAATCTGCTTCCGACAGGAGAGGTAGAATGCGTTGGAAGGTGACTCCTCCTGTCCGGTTGGTTGTCGTGTCGGCGAGAGTCTGGGCATCGTTTGCAAGGGTGTCCTGAAAGCCCCGGCGTGCAGGCCCATCAGGAACGCGCCCATCGAGGACCTGATGGCTAAGCTGCTGCGGAATGCTCACGCGACGTAGTATTTTAACCCTATAGTACTAGACTTAAAACATCTGGTGCATCCAGAGCAAGCAAGAATACCCAGCCTTCAATTATAATAAATACATTTTTTAAAAATTTTAAAGTTGGCAGACATATTATGTAGAATTTACTTCATTTTTAGAGACAAACTCCCTACTTTTTTTGTTTGTTTAAAAGCCTAGATCTCAAGCCTACTTACTCTCATGGTGACGTCAGAGGTCTATAGGAGAACATAGTTTGGATGCGTACGATCAGGGGTTGATCATCGCTCGGTCGATCTCCGGAAGTATTACGATCGCTCAAATGAGAGAGAGGCGAGGCCTCCCGAGGATGGCGCTTGGATAAGTCTTGACGGTGGCACGGGGTGCCCGCCCAACAGGGGCAGTTGGCTTTGAGCTCGCGGCCGGTCGGGACAGCCTATCCCGATCGGGGAGTTGGCGCTCCTGGGACCTATGGCAGTCTAGGCAGTGTCAGGCGCCTTTGGGGAGACTGAGTCAGGTTGGGACGGCGGGTGTTGGGTCTGCCGTCGAGTTCTGGAGAGGGAGCTCGATGGGTGGGCCAACACTCGCGCGGCTGATTGTCTGTCGTTGGTGTGCCGGAATGTATGAGGCCGTCCAGGGTCTCATGGAGTTATATGACCGTCATTTTATTATATCGGGAACGCTCGGCCTGACTTGGGTGAAAGTAGGCGAGGAGCCCCATACAGGCCGCCAGCACGTTCGCGTGCTGGTCAAGGATCCATCAGGCAGGCCCAGGTGCAATTTTTGTCAGAGTCCCTGAGAGGTGCAAGCTGTCTTAGGTCGGTCGTTGCTGCTCAGTCATATTGTCGCTGGAAAGCGGGCTGCGTGGGTCACAGTCAGGACACACTCCCGGAATGGCTGCCGGGGGGCTTGCATAGCGGGGTCGTTTGTAGTCTGGAGCGTGGCATTGTCTCGAGAGCGGTGTTTCTCCAATCTTGGATGGCCGCGTCAGCAGTAGCCCCGGGAGTCTGGAGTAGGTGCCCCTGGTTTCTCGGAAGGGGTAGCATCGTGAGTCGTGGGTCCTGGACGAATGGCCGGGGGAGTTTCTCGTAAGGATGGTCCTATTGTGCTGTCGGCGCCCCGGAGCGAATGGCTGTAAAAGGTTTCTCGAATGGTCGCGTCGGCAGTAGCCCCGGGAGTCTGGAGAAGGTGCCCCTGGTTTCTCGGAAGGGGCCCCGGCGGTCGTCCCCGGGGTGATAGCTCGCCCGCCTGTCAGCTTTCCCGCGCTCCGCTGCGTCCGGAAGGGGACGCAGGACTTCGGGCTGGCCGGTACTCCCGCGACGTCAAGTTGTCGAGGAGTTCTTCCCTCGGTTGCTCGCGGGATGGCTTGGCGCGGTCGGTCAAGCCGACTGGTGAGCCTATATACCATCTAGTGCAGGATAGGAGGCGCCCTTT
>JABUQX010133681.1:12500-15301 GCA_015478945.1 Trachelipus rathkii
ATACTAATAATTAATAATAATAATAATAATAATATAATAATAATAATAATAATAATAATATATAATAATATATAAAAATAATAATAAAAATATAAATAAAATAAATACTAATAGAATGAATAATAAATATAATAAAAAATAATATAATAATAAATAATATAAATAATATAAATAATAATAATAATAATAATAATAATAATAATAATAATAATAATAATAATAATAATAATAATAATAATAATAATAATAATAATAATAATAATAATAATAATAATAATAATTTTTATTTTTATCACAGATATTGTTTAATTGAGAAGATACAATGGCATTCCTCAATATCTTCAATGCTGGCAAAATACAGAATCTGATGAAAATGTTTGCTGTAAGTTTTACCAGTTTTTATGTTACAAGTTTTATTTTTCATTATAAAATTTTTTTTACAAATTTTATTTTAATTTCAGATTTTATTTTTTTTTATTTTAATTTCAGATTTTGTTTTAATTTTATTTTAATTTCAGATTTTATTTTAATTTTATTTTAATCTTATTATACAAAAGTTAATTTTAATTTTAAATTTTATTATAAAAAAAAAGTTAATTTTATTTTAATTTTATTTTAATTTCAGATTTTATTTTAATTTTATTTTTATAAATTTTTATTTTAATTTTAGATTTTAATTTTATTATACAAAAAATTAATTTTAATTTTAAATTTTATTATAAACAAGTTAATTTTTTTTTCTTTTTCTTTTTTTTATACAGATTTTAATTTTTATTTTATTTTACAGATTTTTATTTTTATTTTATTTACAGATTTTAATTTTTATTTTATTTTTCTACAAATTTTATTTTATTATAAAAAGTTAATTTTAATTGTTCATGTTTTAATCTTTTTAGATTAGTATAATTCATTTTTTGAAAATTATTGACAGTCTACATCAACGGTTCTGCTACATCAACGGTTCCGATGGTGGTGCTTATCGAGCTGATGGTAGAGCTAATGATGGAAAGCGTGATACAACAACAACAACAACAACAACAACAACAACAACAACAACAACAACAACAACAACAACAACAACAACAACAACACCAACAACAAAACAACAACAAAAACAAAACAACAAAACAACACAACAACAACAACAACAACACGAACAACCAACAACAACAACATGATAGATCTGTAATGGTTGATAACGGAGAACCAGCCTCTCGTAAGAAGAAGCAACCAAAACGACGTCTGACGGAGGCTAGAGCTACTCTAACCAACACGATCGAGGCTAAAAGGCTAGACTAGTATCAATCATGACTTGTTAATAAGGACGATGGTTCCTGAGCAGGGGCTGGAAGTTCTTTATCGAACATCGTCATCGTCGTCTGCGATTGTCCCCTCCTCGTCTGTCTCTAACGGTATTGATGAATCGGATGGTGCTGCACTGCACCTGTTGAATCTACACACGAGATGATGCTGATTGGATCTCTAAGAGGGGTTGGTGTATAATTATTATTTCATTATTATTGTTATTATTACTCTTATTATTATTATTTCAATATTATATCGTCATTATATATAATATTATATATTATATAATATATATATATATATCTATTATATATATATATATATATATATATATATATATTATATATATATATTATTATATATATCTATTAATATATATATATATATATATATATATAATATATTTATAGTTAATATATTATAGAAATTTTATACAAAATGCCGAAATATTAATTATCATATATATAATATATATATTATAATTATATTATATATATAATTATATATATATATATATATTTATATATATTATATATATATATATATATATATAATATATATATAATATATATATATATATATATTACTTTAGTTCCTTTGTTAACCCCTATTTTGCCCTACCTACCTTCACATTATTAATTATATTATTATCATTATTATTATATTATTATATTATTATTATTATTATTATTATTAATATTATTATATTATTATTATTATTATTATATTATTATATTATATTATTATTATTATTATTAATTCTATATTATGACCCGCGAACTAAAAAACTATAATATAATAATGGCAAAAGATATAGGAAACAGGCTCGTCGGAAGGAACTTAAGTTTTTAAAGAACAAGGAAGGCAGGATGTTGAAAATTAGACACAGAGGAGGTAAAATGATAGATGGAGCGGTTTTTTCGAATTAATACATCCAAAATAAGCGGGTTGAAAACGGCGGGGAAAGAGCAGAGGATCAACAAGGTTGATATCCGCTGTTGAACAACAACAGGTGCGGAAAATCCAAAATGAACAGATAATATCAATGGAGGAAGTGGAGACCGCAATAAACAGTATGAAGAATGGTAAGAGTACAGGTATCGACGGATTACCTGTCGAAATATTTAAGGGGAAGGAGGTGGTGCAGTGGATGTGGAGACTGTTCAACGAATTTTGGAGAGAGGAAAGGGTACCAGAGGAATGGGGAAGGCAATAATATGTCCAATATTTAAGAAAGGGAGACAGAGGTGAGTGTTCCAACTATAGGGGGATATCTCTTCTGCCCCATGCTTTGAAGATATATGAAAGGATTTTGGAGAGGAGACTTAGAACGAGTGTGGAAAATAAATTGAATGAGGCCCAATATGGTTTTAGACCGGGAAGAGGAACCACCGATTTGATATTTAGCTTGAAGATGGTGATTGAGAAGAGTTGGGAGTAGGATAGAGACATCTATGCTGCTTTTATAGATCTAGAGAAAGCGTTTGATAGTGTCC
>JABUQX010133682.1:0-41802 GCA_015478945.1 Trachelipus rathkii
CAGTGTTAAAATGTGGTTCTTAGAGTTGAAAATGACTATATAGGATTATGAAAGATATATATTGAGAGGCTATATTGAGATTCGAGATAACGCATGATAGCTAAAGAAGTCACAATTGGTAAATCACATCACACAGGGTTGTTAAAATAATATGAAAGATAGAAGCATTATATAATTAAGTAAGAATAGGAATGAAAGTGATTAAAAATTATTGTATGACAAGTAAAGTTATAAATATTTATTTATTAAAAATTAATACTAAATTTAAAATTTATAAAAGATTCAAATATATCATCTGTATTAATGAAATACTTAATTATTTAATTAGTTAATCGAACTATTTAAGTATGTGAAATTTTTATTTTACTAAACAAACATATTAACTATTAAGTATGTACATAAATAATAAAATATTAATGATTAATTAATTATCACAGTATATTTATTGTTCTTTTAATATTATTAATAATAGAATAATAAATGAATAATAATAATAAAAAAGTAAATTTATATAAATTGTTATATATAATGAAATAATATTAGGTTTAAGAATGTTTAATTAATATGGTAGAATTTAATAACTTTATTTATAACCAAAATGAATTAAAATGAATAATAATAGCTATAATAATGATTAAAAGGTAGATGAATTTATATATACCTAATAATCATATAGTATAACTTATGTTATTAATATGAGAATAATTATATAATATTATATAATATATAATATATATATATATAATATTATATTATAAAAATATTATATATATAAATATATATTATCGTAGTTATCATATAGGGAGTATTAGTATAACGTTATATATAATAGGCATTATTTATATGATTAATTAAATAATATTATAAATATGATTGGAGTATATATATATATATTATAATAGTAATAAATATATTATATAACGTAGGTATCACTAGAATAGTACTACTATATAGAGGTATTTGTAATAATGATATTAATAGTAAATTATTTATATAAATTAATATATATTTTAAATATATATAGGCCTATATTATAATATATATCTATATATATCATAATATACTAATATGTATATTTATATTATAATATATATATATAGTGATATATATAAACACAACCTGTATATATATATATACTTAATATAATATATTATATATATATATACGTGATATATACATAGTTACTGATATATAATATACTAGATATATTATAGAGTATGTTAGTTAATAATACTGTATATATTGTTTATATAATAATATATACTATATATATATATTTGAGCTATATACCATTATATATAAGGAGTATGAGTATATATATATTTTATACTTCCACACTAATATTTTAAGATTCATTATATATCTAATACTATAATACATCTCTCTCTATATATATATATACTATATATGATATATAGTATATATATATATACCTTTATATATATTATATTATAGTATAATGTATTGATAGTAGTATAGTATATAAGCACTAGTTATATATAATATTAATAAAATATAAATATATATATATTTTAATAATATAAACGAAGTTTATTATATATATAATATATATATATAATTAATAAATTATATAATGATATAAGTAAGATATATAAGTATATAAGATATAGTTATGTGATTAATAATATGACGTAAGTATATATAATAAAAAGTATAAAATATGATTTATAAATATAATATTACAAGCTTGGGTGCAAAGAGTCAATAATAAGTGTGCGCGGCATTATAAAAGGTGAAAGGGATGCAAGGAAGATTGTAAAATTATAGAGTTACAGATCTCATATATGTAGGATTAATATGGCCACAAGTTATATGAGAAGATAGTTAAGAGAGAGAAGCAGAAATATAGAGTATAAGTCAAAAATAGAGCCCGAGATTTGGTGAAGGTAAGCAGTATGGGTATAATTAGAGGTGGCATAATTGCACACTAGCAAAATAATCTTAAGATGTTCTGCATTGAGGAGAGTAAATTGACAGGAAAAGACAATGGAGAATACAACAATGGAAGGTGCGCACTATCTTACCATCGCTCTTTATCTAGATTTGAAGAAAGACAGTATTGATGTTCTGTAACCGCGGTGCAAGTGGAGACAGAGCCTTTGGAGAGTTCTGGAGAAGGGATCTATGAAGTTGAGAGCAGACTGATAACGGACATGCAGAAGTAACATAAATGTAATAGCTTAAGTATTAAGGTAAGTAACAGGATATAAACGAGGAATGGTTTAGTGTAAAAACTGGATGAGTTGAAGGGCAGGGTAGATGGGTTGATCGCCGATACTTTTATAGCATATTTGGACAAACAGTCATAAGAGGTGTTGAAATGGAGATTGTTTAGAGGAGATGACGGAGATCATGGTATTACAGCAATGATTTGGCGTGTTGGGTGGAGATGGTGTTAGAGGTTGAAGCAAAGATGTTGCTTGTGTTTAAAGCAGGAATAAAAGTTAAGAGAAGCTGGATTAAATATGAATTGTGGGATGAAAACAGAGAGAGTAATGATAGTAAGTAGAGGGTGTAGAATGGAAGAGGAGGTTTAAGGAGGAGGTAGATAGTACTCGGTAAAAGAGATTAAAAATGTGGACCAGTTATAGTAAATGCCATAGGTATATCCACATTTGGAAAGAAGAATGGGGGTGTGCAAGAGGTTATTACAGTACGGGACTATTATGTGATTGAGAAGCTGTATGCGAGACCTGCTCTAGAAAGAAGCAAGTTAATAATTTCTTTCCGTCCATGCTGAAAGATAATATATTGGAACAAGGGGTGTAAGAGAGCAAATAACGAGGGAGTGTTGACAGTTTTGCACCAATACTGTTGTATTGAGGGGGGGGCTATGCAGGAGATATGAGCAGTGATTCAGGGAGAGAGGAGATGTAGAATTCAATTGAATAACAGCAGGAGATGAATGTGTTGAGGACGGAATGATATCGATAAGAACGAAGGAAAAGAACAGAGAGAGAAACGAGAACAGTGAGGGAGGAGAACGTTGATGGTGAAAACCCATAATGAAATAAAGTGGACCGACGCGAGAGAGAGCAAGAAACAAAAAAATTGGAGGAGAGACCCAAACCAATGAGAAGAGAGATGCAGGAAAAAAAGAGTTGCACACAAGTAGAATAAAAAAACTAGAGGTGAAAGAAGACCAAAGGAGGGGAGCGAGGCCAGGAGGAGAGTAATTATTTTTATGTGCGTATATTATTATTATCTTATTATTTGGAGTTCATTAACGGAAACAGGCCAAGAATGCACATGCAAGGATTGAGGCCTATTGGCGGATGGGATGCGTCGATCGATGAGAAGTAGCAACAATGGAGCGGAGGTTGGCACCCACTGAACAGGCTCGTGAGCCTTACTGGGAAGAGGATTTTAGAGATGTAAGCATGTAAGAATTAAATAGTAATATAGTTATGATATATAGTTGTTTTTGAGTGTATTTATGCAGTGCTGTGAGTTATATTTATATAGTTGTTGTGTTTGTTAGGTATACTAGTATGTAATATAATTATTAATATATATGTGATTGGGTGTATATATATATATATATGATTAGTATATTTTTATAAGTATGTATATATAATATATAATATATATAATTATATATATTATATCTATAATAGCAAATATCAGAGGATGAGATTCATCTGGCTTCACAGCATCGTTTATGTCGCGCTAGTCCGCCTATGTCCGCTGTATCCGTCTCGCGACAGACTAACGACGCAAGATAGTGTGGCGGGACCTAGGCGGAGGTGCGGAGTGTCGTCAGGAAAATAGCGGACTTGCACGTGCGGATCAGGAAAAAGTTATCGCGCGTCATGTTTGGAGTGCCGCGACCTTGTGTTTGAAAAAGTGAAAGTATAAGTTGTATCTTATTAAGAGATTCTTATTGGTTATAATAAAGAAAATAATCTAATTTTTTTAGTGTTGTTAAGTTTTATAACTAAATATTAGGCTCTTTGATCGTGAGACTGGAGGATGTGTTTTGTTTAGATATTTAAACTTCAAATGACCAATCTCACTCCTTGAGTGTACCCCAATATATAGATATAAGTAACATTTAAATTGTGATGTTTATAGACTCGAAATGGCTATTACCTGCTCTTTCTATACTACTATTAATTAATTTAGTTTATTTATTAATACTAGGCAAAATCTAAATCGATTCTGTGTAAAACCCAATAATGATATATATAGTCATAAGAATAATTAATATCTAAAGTATAGTATTATAGTGAGGCTTTTATATAGGTATTTTAGTATATATAATATATATATATATGATTATAGTATATATAGTAATTATATATAATATAATAATAATTATATAAATATATGAATAATATATATATATTATAATATATTATATATATATATACATATATAATTATATATATATTATATATTATATATATAAGATATATAATATATAGTATATATATATATATATATATATGAAACTAATATATAACATATATAATATCATGATAAGTATTTATATATATACTATAAGTATATAGTATAATATATAATATATATATATATACGTTATATATATATATATATATATAGGTATATATATAGTATAATAATATATATTACTAATTATATATATATTTTGGGTTCTTTACACCCAGAATTAGATTAATATATATATCTGTATATATATAATATATTAATTATATATATAATAATATATATATATAATACTATAAGTATAGGTATATATATATATATAATATATATATATATATATGATATATAATATATAGCATAAGCTACTGAGCTGATACGTAGCATTAGCATACGATCTGCAGGACGTCCGAGGCTTTCTGGATTCTACATAAAATCTTGAACGAAAATACGACCTTCTTAATGGGTGGACAGGGTGGTAAAAATTTCAGAAGGAGGGCAGCAATGATTTAGGGTCGAGGACCTTAAATTTTAGCAAAAATTGCGACTGCTGGAAGGCGAAGCTAACAAGCACTCCTCTCACCAAGGACATTTTCCCTTTCAGCCATAGGCGCCAGAATTTGTTGAACTTGTTCATAAAAAAATATATACACCTCCCCCTAGTTCTGCTGCTGCTGTAGAGCGAAATATTTAGTACTGGTGGGGATATTTTGAAGGCAAAAAGGTCAGCCTTAACTGCTTTTAATTTTGGAGCCAGCTAATCAATTTTGAAAAAGGTAAAATGGATCTCTTGTTCTTGGACGAAGACATTGAGGAGGAAGAGGCAAATCTTGAGATTTTGTAAATATTCATCCAATTTTTCAATATAAATAATTATAAATAAATCTTTTGTAAAGATATTATACTACTATTTAGTATTTAATATTAAATACCTTTTGTGAAGTCGCCGCACATTATTAGTGGAAGAAGTGCGGACGTGCGGACTTGCGATTAGCGGAGGTTTGATGGATCTGAATAGGGTGCGAGGTGCGCTAGCGGACTGACGTTTTCTCCGAGGGTGCGGAAGGTGCGGCTAGCGGCCTAACCCCCCTAAATGAGCGGGGTGGCCCACCTCTGATATATAATATATATACTATAATATATATAATATATCTTATATATATAAGATATAAATTATAATATAAAATATATTAATTATATATATACTATAATATATATATATATAATATGGTAATAGTAGCGGCAGAGGGACTTAGTCACCCCCGAGAATTTTTATAAAAAACAAACGTGCAGGTCTCATTAGAAAAAAAAAAGTTACAAGGCCCTCTTGGCTAATCAAAGTTGTAAAAAGCCCGTCATCATCAGACTCATGGAAAAAAAGAATGTAAAATTCATCGACGCAGGGTAAAAAATTCAATTATACAAATAACCACGATGGAAGCAGCGAGGAGTGAGAGTTTTCAGGTTCCCAGCAGTCAATGCGCCTCTCAAAGTAAAAATTTTCTCATAAGCTTTCTATGAATAAAAATGTGCTTTTCTTTTTTCTTTATTTTATTTTCTATTGTCTTTTTAAAAACAGACATCACCACCGCTCACAGGGCAAGCCCTATTCAAGGAGGGGGTAGGTTAAAAATCAACAAAACCTACCTCAAATACGATAATCGTCCACCCAGAATGAGCCACAGACGCGGGCTTGAAAGTGAGGGAGATTAAATTGAATAGGAAACACAGAAGAGAATTAGACAGAACAGAGGTGGCAGGAAAGAAGGAGGGCAGCCACAGCGAACTAGTCTGGGAAGTTGCTAAATATCAACACAGGGGCACAACTCTCTGTGCCGATACAAGCACCACCTTGTGGCTACGAGGTGCTCTTAAAAGGAGGTGGCCACGCGAGTGGGAAAGGCTCCACTCGAGCACTTGCCGCTACGGTTATCCTATAGAAAAAGAGATAGAGCACCAACATCGAATCGTAAAAGATAGAGGGTCACATCGCGCCGAAAAGAAACGGACAGTTTATAAGTCTTTTTCGCCTTTAGACTCGAACCTATCAGAAGCCGGTGACAACCGTGAGCCCCCAGATATGAAGAGCAGTACTTGACATACAAGGGGCGGGATATGAGGCCTCTTGTATAACTGGAAGTAACTGTGAGAGAGGGAAAAAAAGTCTCGCAGCTAAAAACAGAACCAAATCCCAGTTTCTTTGAAAGGTCGCCGCGCTTAGCAACCCCGTATGTGATTGAGGTTTCCAAGACATTTTTTTGATGTTAAGGCTAAGGCCAAGGATGTTAAATATTGTCAACAGGAGAAACAGACGAGAGAACCTCCGAAAGAGATAGGAAAGTTAGAAAAGGAGATTTGTAGAAGATTGGTAGATTTGAAGAATTGAGTTTTTTAAGAATTGAATTTCACAAAGAGTTATTTCTATCCATCAGCGGAAATTCTAACCACAGTCAGCGGAGAATAGAATCGGAAAGATTAAGACGAGAGGCATTCCTAGAAGTAAAAGAGGGAGCAGAATTGAAACTGGTTGAAGAATGAAGGGTCGAATGCAATCAGCATAAGTGGAGTGAATAGAGTTAGATGTGCAGGTAGAAGAAATCATTAATGAAAAAGTAGGACAATTAGTAGATAAGACAGAGCCCTGAGGAACAACATATTTAACGAAAAGGAAGAAGAAGTCGCTCCCATCAACAACAGCCGATATTGGAGCGATTTGAAAGAAAACTAGACATAAAGTAAACAAAGAGAGAAGGAGGAAACCCAACGGAGGGGAGCTTGGAGAAGCAGTGACGTGCCACTACCCCGGTCAATATGCTTTGGAAATGTATCAAAACGCACCAGTATATCCAAGTCTCCCGTAGTTCCTAAGGCGGAAAAACCATAAATCGGTAAATATAGAGGAAAGTATATGCACCGCCAGTACCATTAGAACACTCGAGACGACGAAAGCCGTTACTGTGGCGATCGAACAAGAAGAGATGAGATTCCAGATGTCATAAGAAAGTGAGAGTTGAGAAGGGTTTCCAAAGATCTTAGATAGATCAGCAGGTGTAGTAATTAGGCCAAATAGTAGATTAGGAATCAAAAGAGGCTTCCTTTTTTCGGGAATAGGTTGGACATGTGCGTGCTTCCAACACTGAGTGAAAGTGATAGTATTGAGACAGACATAGAGAATATAGTTTGAACGAGGGGAAGGGGGCCAGCCACGAAAGCACACCCCATCAAAACTCGGGGAGGAATGCATCCGGGCCCCCAGCCTTCCTAACGTTCATAGTCTCCAGGAGCCGCATGCCACCCGATCAAACATGTACATCACAGGCAAAGAGACATAGGACACCTGAGAAGGAGGAAGGAGGAGAGAGGAATGCCAGAATCGTTCAGGGTTGAGTTAGATGGAAAATAGGACGGCCGAAGAAGATTGCCTTTTCAAGTTTTGGAAGAGTTAAGCATACAGAAGATCCATCAAGAATCGAATATAGAGGAGGAAGGTAGTATTTACAGAGAAGTTGTTAGAGTTGATTTTTGGCAAGAGCCAGAAAGATTTATCCAATCCTAAGGAGAACCAAGGAGGTTAGCTGACTTTCGTTTGATTTGTTTGATGAAACCCCGCTTTGCTCGTCGAAGAGTATCACCTGGCTAGCAACGATTTCTAGCTGAATGAAAGTATAGCGAGAGCACGGGGAAGTGCTGAGTAGGAGAACCGATGCAATGTTTCGATATCCCACCCCCGATAGCGCTGTCTCTTGAGCCTGAATGCCAAAGAACAGGCACGATCGACCATGGATTATGAGGAGAGAAATTTAAGTCGAAGAAGATGAACATGCTCATCCGTCAACCGAGTAATACAGCTCCGCACCTTAAGTGCAGAAGCCGAAGTGTCATCAGAGTCAAGCAGTCATTCCAATTATAATGGTTAGTTCGGTGAAGCCGTACGCAGGCCCCCAATCACACCCAACGATCACAAAGTGAGATAGAAAAACGCATTTTAGGAACGAAGCAAAGTTTTTATTGAGAGAACAGTATTAAAAGTTAAGAGATATAAAGGTTGTGGTCAGATTTTACATATAGGAGCGAATGTACACCATTATAATAGAGAAAGGAGATGTAAATGTTGAGAGGGTTCAAGATGTGTTCAGAGAATTGGAGTTGAGAGATCCGGGAATGTGTGTAGGCGGTCTTTGATATAGTTGCTTCCAGATCGTTAAGAAATGCTGAATTTGATTCGGCCTCCTCCACACACCTAAATCAGTATTGAGAGGACCCCACCAATAAGTGTTGTGTACATTGATCCCCTAAATAGAGGCCTCAGTATTGGATGAGAAGATATAACATCTCGTGAGAAGTTTGTTAGATATTCAAAGAAAGAGTGAAATTCTGTTCTGTTCAAAAGGAAGACAGTGAGACAGAGAGCACAAGATTTATGGTTAAGTAAAAAGGAAGAAAGAAATTTTGAGCACACAAAAGCATCGACAGTTAAGGAGATTCGAGTATTCCACAGAGGAGACGTGTTCCAGCGTAATTAATGTTTTATCATAGGCTATTTACATACATCCACCTTCAGACGGAAATTATGAAATAAGTTTTATAAGTATGATACATTAACGGTTAGAGGTGGAATTCTTAGACAGCATGCTGAGTCTCAGACAAGGAAGCAAAAGGTTAGGGTTAAGAGTTAGTTGGTGATATTCAACAGCAGACGAAGTTAGATTTTTTAATGCCGCGGACATGTCATCAGGTAAAAAAGTTAATAGAAAGCCCAGCTGTCTATGCAATGTCTCCAAAACAAAAAACCAACAAAATACACACAACATTAGAATTCACACAACCACAAATAAGAACAATAGATTAAAACAAAGAAGAACACCGGGATAAAAATTGAAATAACGAAATTAAAAGTTAAATCAAATGTAAACAACACTAAAAATTAACTAAAAATAAAGAAAAATATAACTACTATCAACTAAAACAAAAACTTTAAACTAACACCTTTGCTACACTTACTAAAATTTATTAAACCCTCAACTAAAAGAAAAAAATGAAAACTATTTAATCTTCTAACTTAAAAAATGTTGCTTTATATACTTAATAGTTATTTAAATAAAGAAGATATACTACTATACACTAAACCTAAACAAACTTTGGTTAAACTTCTAAAGTATACAAAGACGCTAGGGCCATCCTAGTTTCAGGTTATGGATAAGATTTGTTAAGATATACTAGTACACTTTCTCTGTGTATAGGCCTACCTAACAAATAACCTGAACTTAAGGGCCTGAAATGAGACCTAACAACAGTAGATGGATCAAAAATAAAAAGTCCTATATGAGAGTTTTAACAACTTTAAGAGGCCTGTAACTTTTTTTCCTAGAGACCACCCACGTTTTGTTTTTTTTTTTAAATTCCTCTTTATTATTTTTTTGGAGTATATCATTATGATTTTTATAAAATCGAGGGTGAAGCCGCCTCTGCGCTACTATTACCGTATATATATATATACCTACTATATACTATTATTAGTATTATATTATATTAGTACACATATATATAGTATAATATAATGATATATAATTATTGATATAGGATAAATATCACTACCACTGCTTATATACATAAAATTATATAATACTATATATTACCTAATATAATATATATAATATATAAAAAATAAATATATTGTATATATATATAATTATATATATATATATATTATATTATGATTATATATATAGTATATTAATATATATATAGTATATATATATAGTATAATCATATATAATTTAAATATATAAAAATTTACGATAGATTCTATATATAGAGACGAGAGAGACGAGAAGAGAGAGAGAGAGAGAGAGAGAGAATTCCGAGAAGTAAAGTTCGAGACTTTACTATTAGAGATAGATAGATTCAGAGGAGTACATAAATATCCACTAATGAAAACTTTAATTAAATAATTTAGAATTACATAATTAATAACTGTAAAAGGAATTACAAGTTTTGTATGTTTTTTGCTGCAAAGAACTTATAAAACGTTACTTTATCGAATAACTTTTAAAAAGTGGAATGAAGCTGAAGTGGCGTAAATTTATTAAAACCATGATACATAGAAATCAAAGTTTTGTCTAATAGTCTGACGAATAAGAAAATTTCTGTTTTTTTTCCTTTATTCCGAAAGCTGATTTAGATTGCAAAAGTGAGTTCTTTGTCTCAACATTGTGACAATATTGAATGACAGTCTGTTTATTCCATCAGAGTGCGAATTTCTACGTAATAAATCCTATTCTTTTTGTAGTTAAATCATAATGAAATCTTCGCCTTCCTCCTACCCTTTGTACCAAAATTTATGTTTATATTTCAAGCTATTTTTTTATTACAAGGTTTTTTTCTTTCGCTCTTTCTCCTAATCCAAATCTTCTTCACACACCACTCCCCTTTCAACTCCTTCTGCTTATTCTACTGCTTCGCCTCTTCCTCATTTTTGCATCCGCCCTTCTTCTAATTCTTTCTACTCCCTTTTTAATTCTTTCTAATTTTATATAATTTTACTTTAAATTTTTTATTCCATCATTCCCTTCCTCTTCCTTTCCACCCTTTTAATCCTTCTACGTCTCTTCACCTTCGCCAATATTCTTCCATCCGCTCTTCTCCCTTCTCCATTTCTTTCCTTTCATCTTAGATATCTTTCTGTAAGCTTTTCTCAATAGCCAAATTTCTTAATTTTGTTTATCTAATTTCTTCATCTTTGTAGTGAACTAACGTCTTTGTTTTTACTATATTTTCTCAAGTTTTTTGTAAAGATTAGTATTTTTAGTCTACTTAACATCAGTACCAGTTTGGGAACCACTTTTTATACCGGTGTTCAAACCAGTGTTCAAACCAGTGTTCACACCAGCGGTCATAGTGTTCAAACCAGTATTCATACCAGTATTCATACCAGTATTCAACCCAGTATTCATGCCAGTATTCGTACCAGTATCCACAGTTGTGCCCATACCCGATGTCTCACGTGGTTCATAATATGGCCTAGATTAAGGTTTAGGTTCTTCCTTTTCTCCTGATAATTTTCTTGCTTCTTCTTTTTCATCTTCTTCGTTTTTAATCACTATAATCGTTTCGTTCCTACGTTACGTAATAACAGTCAAGTTTGTCTTTGGTACAAGTCCATGAGGTGTTTCAATATAGTCTGTAATTTTTTCTACTTCTGTACTGTTTTGTCTTGTTATATTTTATATTTCAGAAACATTTTCCAACTTCATATTTTTTGCTCGAAGTTGTGGCATTAAATCTTGCAATAACTTGTCCATTTTTCTAGCTTTCTTCCTTTTAAAAAAGTTTGTATCAAAAATTCCCTTTTTCTTTTCTGGCTACTCAGTAGTCTCGTATTTCTCTACTTACTGTGTCCTGTCTTTTGGTTGTTTCTACGCATAATATTCCTTTTAAGCTTTAACATTAATTTGATTGTTTCTTCCTGCATATGCTCCTCCTCCCATACAGGGATATTAGGCTCCAAAAAATACAAGAGGCTATTGACACGGAGCTTTCATTCCTTTTATTCCTTTCATGTCATTACTCCATGGCCATGATGTCCAGTCCCAATCTTCTTGGCGATTTTTATCAAGTACTTCTTGAGCATTTTTCCTAGTGTGTTTCTAGCCCTTTGAAGACAAAGGAAGAAGACATAGAGCCAACCAAAGTATAATTTTATGTAAATTTGCTCTAGAGGGGTACTATACCATTTGATTCTGTATTATTTAGTTGATCAAGATTTATATCAAATTTGGTTAATTTTTATAATAATTATTCTTATTATTATAATATATACTTACGTCTAACCTTGCATATCATCTCGTAGTTGTGCAAGCAAACAAATCGTGCTGGTTAAAGAGAGATGAGAGAAAGATGTTAGTTATAGGAAGTATGACTAGAAATTACGCGATGCATGGAGACACTTATAGAGTAAGATAGAGCATGATTAAGCAAGAGTTAGACCACGACGAGAGAAAGAAAGAGAGACGAAATTACGGAAAAACAGTGAAAGAGTTAGATGCAAGAACATTTAAAGAATGAATTAGTTTGGTATAATGATGGTAAGAGAATCGAGTGAGATAAAACGAAAGGAATGAAAGATAAGGAACGAGTTACAGAGACGATTGAGAATCGAAAATGAATTGAGAGAAGGATGTATGTGTGGCAAGTGTAGAAATGAGGCAGTTTGCGAAAAAGGCAGAGAAAGAGCAGAATCGAGTATTTAATACGTGTTTAGGATGTCTTAAAATAAGAGTGTTTTTTAAGTGAAAATCTCTAATAGTTTGTTTTTATATACATAATATTTCATTAGTTGTGAAACGCTGTTTTAATAAAAAATTCATTAACATATTAAAAAATTACGCTTTTTCTTGAAATTTCACATTGACAAATGTTAGAGAACGCTAAAAGTACGGATCTTGAATCCATAACAGTTCGAACATTGGAAATACGAGCTTGGATAATCTAATATTCAAAGAGCATTTTTTAGCGGGATTAACTTCAAGCAGTCGCCCTGACAGACATAAAGAATGAATACGGATTGCACGTATGTGAAATGAGGCAATTAGCTGCAAAAAGCAGAGCAAAGAGAGAATGTTACTTGATTAGAGTGTTAGTACAGTCAGTGCGAAAGAATATGGAAGCCGAGTTATGATTGAATGGAGATTCAAGTAAATGTATGAAGTAGTAGTTATATAAGAACCAGTAAGAGAGTTGCGCAGTGAAATGAAATCTCAAAGTAGGCTATTTGTAAGAGAAGGGAGAAGAGAAAGAAAATGAGTTAAACGTCATGCTCACAAGAAGGGATGAGTGATATATTGTATTTTTTCACATGAAAGCAAGAGAAGTTTAAACACACACCTACATTTTTTCATTTCAACATTCGAAAACAAAATTGAAGCCTTCATACATTATAATTCAATAGTACTGCAGAGTCAAAAGCATTTGAAAAAAGATAAAATGTGTTTCGATTGAAAGATCGCAATGTCAAAAAGGCTAGAAAAGTTGCAATTTATTAAGTAAGTTTTGGTGCACGAGTAAGCAATGTTAGACGGAACGGTAGTGTAGCAGTACTGAAAGATTGCAGAGATCGAGGAAGAATGAAGAAGAAGTTCTAGTCGTCCTTTTATTAGAGAGTAGAGGCTGTGAGAAAGAGCAGAGAAGACAAGAGAGAAGAGAAAAGACGAAAGGAAAAGAGAGAAGAGGCAAGAAGAGAATAGAGAGATATTAAAGAGAAAGAGAGAGAAACATCTCAGTTTTGATGGAGAGGAAAGAGATGAGTAAGAAATGGGAAAATCAAAGCGCAAGAGTCCAGAGAATAATAGTTTTAGTATGTATGTATTGGGCAGATGTGCAAAAGAAGAAAACAGTATATAAAATATTTATGCTTTTTGGCTGCAATAATAAAGGCTTAAATATTTCATAACTTAAGAAAAGTTTGATTTCAAACTAATTCATCAAAAAGCACATCAATTAAAAGTACAGAGGAGGCTACAATTCACTAAATTAGCAAGCATATTGAAAGATGCAATGCAAGGTGGCGAAGCTAAAAGAGACTCATAAGAGAGAAAAAATTACAATCTATATGAGAGTTAAATTTAAACAGTCACTGCAGAGAGCTTGGTATACAATCTTTAGTTCAGTGCAAATGATTGAATACATCTATTAGCCGAAGCCATCATTTGAGATACAATAGCGCGTCTGCTGATGTTTCATATTGACCTAAATTATTAAAACGCCCAAACTACAGTCGCATTATATAGTGACACGTTATACACAGAGAACTAGTCTTATTCGAAGAACATAGTAAGTTATGCGCTGTAAGTCCCATGCAAATATGGGAACCGATTTTTACCGTGCATATGAATTATACGTGGAGCTAAAATATTTGGATGTTTTGTGAGATATACCATGCGAGAGTTAACCTCATCATTATACAGATTGTGGACAATATTCCAGACAGAACAAAGCACTTTGTCTAAATTTTATGAAGTGAAAATAAATACAGAATAAGCGTAATTCACTCCATGGACACGGATTACTTCAAAGCATTCCATTACAAGTTCGACTGAATTCTTCCTTCAATATACACAATATTTCAACATCGAGAGTCTTTATCGCAGTACTCTCCCATCGTTAGCATAAATTTAATAATTATTAAATTAATTTATTAAATTAGAATATTACTAACTATAAGTATACTGATACGATAATAGTTTACTTTTAATTGCCCTTCTATTAGTTTTTATAATTTATTACTTCATTTTTATTTTTATTTCATCAATAAAGTATTGTGGATATCATACTCTCATATGATAAGATAGGATAAAGTTATTCGTTAGAGGCATGGAACATTTTGAAACGGGGAATGGTTGGAATTTTTAATATAGTTTAAATTGTAGTGATCATATAGTTTAGCATCATTTCAGTCACATTAAATTAATATCAGAAAAATCTGTCTTATTATGTTTTTCTTCATTTATATCCAAAAGAACTGATGGGATACTATATGCCCAATACATTGCAATAACAGACATATTACAGTTAAGATGACCAGATGTTTTCTTAAATTTAATAACATGTTTTTTTAGCGTGTCTTTAATCATCGATCGTCTTTTTGGCGTAAAAATTTAAAATTTCCAACTCTTATGACATCTTCATTATGGCATAATTTTTACAACCACCTATTGTGCTATTCGTCAAAGGGAAACTACCTTCGGGAAATACGGTCGCTTCAAATTGCTGTGAAAACTCCTACTAATGTCTTTACAATGACTCCAACCAAAGAGACTTCTTAAAAGAGACTCACCCTACTATTTCTTTTATGAAATGATGTACCCATTTCACATAAAAATTTTATATCATCAATTTTAATTTATTTTATCAATTGTGTTTGTTACAATTTACAGTAGGAATACCATCTTAAGACCACACTCTTTACACAAAACGTACATAAATTTCAGTATATAATGTTTAGAACTCACCACTTATTCCACACGAAAATTAATTCGTTATATTAGGTGTTTAAACTATAGACAAATTGTGTTTTTTCCAAAAATACATTCCTCCCTCTTCAAATTCCATATTACTACAGATGGTGAGTTTTTCCTCCTCTAATATCGGTCATTATTAACGTTTCAGACTACCGATTTGTACAAAATAATAATGCATGGTGGTTATTCGTATAGAGAGTTTAGTGCTTGTATCGCTAAACAACTTACCATTCATCGTCGAGCTATCATCTTCAAACTTCGTCAACACGTGCCCCATTAATAAAAGTGCTTCGTCTGTCCACTCACCCCCCAATTCTCCCCTTCCAACCCCAGCACACAAAGTGGGGACTTTATTGTGATTTTCCAAGTTCACCTACGCCGGCAAAGGAAAAATATACTCAATCTTATCTGCCTAATTTGACTCCTCGTCCCTTGTCAACACCCTCATCCCACTAGAGCCCCCACCAAAGCCACGTTTACGAGCTTTTCCTAATTAACTAATTTTGACCCCTCTCCCATTTCTCCCACCTCTTTTTGTTAAAAAGCGGTGATTCATGGGTGCCGCACAAACTAAAAGTCTAACTAACCCCCCCTACTTCCAATACCCCCCACTCAATACTCATTTTTCCAATGTTTCGCGCACTTCAAATTTAATATAATTGGGTCAACACCAATAACACTATTTTTTCAATGGCGAAAAACCCATACCCCCCAACAAATACCAAAATCTTCAAATCGTGAGAGTGGATTTTAAAGAGTATAAATCAGTACATTGTAAGCTAGTACTATATTTGTATAATGTGGAAAATAAGAAAAAGCTGCCCCTCCCGCTCCCAAAATATAGTACCACGGCACATCGAGCCATTCCCCCATCCTCACACCCCAACTAACGCCCTAAGCCTGAATATAAAACGTAAAGCTTAATTAAAACCAATGTTTGAACATGATAATATACAAACGTTTCATTTGCCTTGAATATTGTTTGCGATAATATTCTCATAAATAAATCTTCCATTGACATCACAAACAACATGAAGGTACTACAACAAAAAACAATAGGCTTTAAACTACCCATCAATAATACCAAAATTAAACTAACAGTGTCCTAAAGAGTTAGGTAATTCCTAATAGCGTCACTTCAGAATTCTCATCATTTGCCACCTATGATCTTTCTTCATATTGCAGCGATGTATTTCTGTTGGAGTATGACAATCACCTTAAGATTATAAGGCAGCCTACAAGCCAGGTTACGAGTTAAACCTATAATGGGGAGAATAAAGGGATCATACTAAGATGGCTCTTTTACTTTCTCACTTTAACTGCCTAATCTATTTTCCCAACTTACTTTTATTATTACTCTTCCTTCCTCCTTTACCTCAATATAACATATACTTTGTCTATGAAAAACCGAATCTTGAACTCAAATCTGAAAATACTCGAACAAATCCATCTGTAGAAATTGTGGAAAATCATGTACGGACTGGCGGTTACTATATTCAACATAATCAGTCTTGTTTTCTACCAACTATATACTGAATATAATTTGAGGATATTTTATAAACCTTAATCAACCCCCAATATGAGTGACTAAAATACATACCGCAATTCCACACACATCCAACTAATCTGTACGGCAACAAACAAGTAAATAAATCTCCTGCATAAATCACATGAAACTGTTACACTACACATACTCAGTGCAACCCACATTAAACAAATTTTATCTTACGTTACATATCATATAAACATAAAGCACAGTGGGTAGTATCCTAACACACAAGAGAGTGATAAGATAACCACTTCGTACTGAATATCACTGGTATGTCAGGCTATGATAGAGCAGTTGTCTAGGGCTCTAAACATTGGGTAACAAAACGAAAAAGGTATATAATACTCCGTATTAGGTATTTTTTCTTTAGATGCTTATAATATCTATGAGGTTTATTACTTTTTTATCTGGGTTATATTTATTATGGACATTATTTATTCTGTTGGAAGGAAGGTATGCTTTGAGAATTTCAGAATATATAAAAAATTACTATAATAATAGTTATAGTTAACACGCTCTAGATAACAAACTAAATTAAATGACCCATTGTCTTTCCATCCTTAATAGGAAGGGAGTAGACATTAATTTCTATAGTTGACCTTTTCATATTTATCCAAACTATTTTTCTCCAAATTAGATGTCGAAAACCGGTAAATTTAAAAAAAATTTTTAACCCTTTTCATAAAATAAAACTCCAATTAATATTGTAGACCAATTACAATTTTTACCCACAAATACTACATTGCTATCAATATGTAGAACGCATACATGTAATAGTAACGAATAGTTTCCTGAAAAATTCGTAACATTTTAAGAGTCTATTTATTGTAATCTATCCTTAAAAATTGAAGTTTTTAAACACTGGCTGTAATATGGACTACTATTGAAGCTATTTGAGAGAAAAATAAGTCGATTATGATTAATAGTCATTAGTAAAAATTGCAGATATGTTCAGAAAATAGCGAAGAGGAGATCCATTTAATGTAATTCCACAGTGTATTTCAGCGATACTAACGTCGATTAAATATTGTAGTATCGTCGTTATTGTAAATATGAATAAACTATTAATGTTATCATATATCCATTTTTGTGAATTTTATAATATATAAAACAACCAATAATTCTTAAATTGAAGTAGTGAAACCTACAGACATGTCTTAATTATAAAAAATTTCGAGCTTTCCTAATCATATTCGCCTTTGTCTTCTTAAAGATTTATCATCTATGGCTTTATCTTTCAATGCAACAAACCATTTCTTGATTTGATAACATGATTCTCTATCTTAATAAGATACCGATTTACCTGTTTATCCTTACCCAAATTTCAACATAATCAGTGAAGATTATACTTCAATCGACGCCATATATTTTCTTCAAAATGAGAATTTATTCTTTGTAAGAAACCCTTGCGTATCTGTGAGAGTGAAACAAACGTGTTTCATGAGAATGCAATTCTCAAAAAGTCAGAAAGAGAATTTAATTATACTTGAGATCTAAACCTTGTAAGTTGTTTTTAATGATAATTTCAAATTAAATTTGTTTATTTTTTATATACCAAATCATTCATTAGTTGTGAAACCTCCTGTTTATAAAGTAAAAATTTTCAACTATCTAAATCCGTCTACTGATACCTCTTAACCACTTCATACCCCAATTACAGAATTTAAGAACTATTAAAGTCGATTTACCTAACATTTTACAACAATTCTGTGAAAATGTTATTTGGGTAAGAGTCTTAAGAAATATAAGTATTTTTTCACGGCTATTTCAGCATTGTTGAAACAATTATCTACAGGGCCAAGATGTTTCACATTGAAAATTGACAATTTGTATAAAAAGCCTTGATAAAGTGAAATTCATTCAACTATGTTTTACCTACCTGCTGTCTTTACAACATATGCACATATTTTGCTCTATAATAAACCATCCTCCAATTATTCGCTCTTTATATATACCACTATATTTCCATTATTATGAGTGAAAACTGATACTTTTTCATCTAAAAATTTCAACTTACTATATATATTAGGCTTTTCTAAATTTTAACATTACAAATTAGAACTCACTAAAAAAAGTAAAATTAATTCCCAAACCACGTACGTAACTCAAATAAAGAGCATTCATTATTTAAGACTTAATAAATTTTCGAAAGAATTGCATTAGTTTTTTAAGCTTTTACGACCTCTACTATTGGTTTATGTTTTTAAACTGCCCACATCCAGATATGCTGTCGCTCTTGCTTAGGAAATGCTCTTATAGAAAAAACAAATAAGAGAATATAATCCCCAACCCGATAAGGTACGCAAAAGTAAAAGAAGTAAAAAATAAGCATCGAGACAATTTCAGTATATTAGAAATACATAGGTTATACCTATATAAGCCAAATTATACATTGTGCTAGACATAGGGGCCTAGGAGGGCAAAGAACCACACCCAAAGGTTTGTCAATAATATTGAAAGCCAATATGTACAGCAACTTCCACTAATGCTAAAACAATAGTTATATACTAATACATTGATTAGTTCTAGTTATTTGATTATACTACAACTATCTTTTTCCTTTAATTATTAACTTAAAACTTTTTCTATAAATTTCTCAACTTTATTAAAATCGACCACTTAAATATATGTCTTGAAATAGGACCGGCCTACATGCCCGAATATTCGTTGGCTCTCTTTAACAGTGGTAATGCTTTATAAATACAAATGTAAAATTAATAATTTCCCAACGCTTACTGTGCCAAGTTAGTAAATAAGGCTACAATCTTTCTGCTTAATAAAATTTTCCGAAAGAAATAATTTTTCTTTCGTCTTTACACTTTTTAACGATCTTAAAATAATTTATCGTGTACTATATGTTTTTATAACTGCCACATCCAGATAATGCTGTTCTTTTCTTGCTCAGTAGGCAAATGCCTATATTATAATTTAATCTATACTACTCCAAACAAGTACGCTAGTAGGGAGTAACGGAAGTATAAAAAGGATTTACTTTTAATCCTATATTTTCCCCCCCAAAAAATACATTAATATTTTACACATTTTAGCGACCTAATTTAGGTGCATAAAATGAAACGGCTCACATCAATGATATGTTGGCTCTCTTATTTTATAGAAGTGTTATAATAATAAAATCTAAATAAGTTACCAACCACCGTAGGTACAACAGTACAAAGTTCATCTGTTTCTTCTATCTGCAAATTTTCCCGATAATTTTTCTCAATTCTTAACTTTTAACTGACTTAAAATTTTAAAAATGTGCTTTAAAAATCCACTTTAGATATGTTGGCTTCTCTTACAAGTGAAGATGCTTTATAAAACAAATGTAACAATTAGAATTCTAAAAACGTATGTCCCAAGGATTTAAAGCTACAATCTTGCCTGCTTTAATGACCATTTTTCGAAAGAATTGCATTTATTTTAACTTTTTAACGATTCCTAACTAATTGGTCTATGGTGTTTTTAAAAGACTAAGGAGCTCGTGCCTTACATCAATATGGTGTGTGGCTCGTCGGAGTTAGCAGGGACCTTGCTTTCAGAAATAAAATTCTAAATAAATTCCCAAACCCCAGTAGAAGGTAAGGGTGCAACAGAACCTGAGCCTACTTGGTGTTTCCCTTATTCAATATGTTTCTGAGAGTGTCTCCAATTCTTAACTTTTAAACACAACAGAACTTAAAGTTTTATAATACATCGGTCTACAGCCCACAATATACCTAGCAATATTCGTTGTAACTCTTTACATTAGAGAATGCTTTATAAAATAAAAGTAATAAAATAATACTCTCCAAACCACGTAGCGTCTACCTAAGTCTATTCTATCATACAGAGTACATTAAAATTCTAATTTCCTGCTTTAAATATAATTTATGATAAGAAAGAATTGCATTATTCTCTTATTTAAACTTTTATATTAACGATCTATCATCATCTTTGGTCTATATGTTTTCAAACGACCACTAATCCAGATATTCGCTGTTACTTCTTGCTTCTAGGAAATTACTTATTATAACTATAAACAAAACTCTAACCCTAAAATTCCCAAACCCTCGTAGGTGGCAAAGGTAAAGAGTTAATACAGCCTTCTCTTTTCATTGATCAACTTTTCCAACAAAAAATAAAAAACTCCATATTTTTAAATCACATTTAATAGCGACCCTAAATTTAACGTCCATAAATAATTGCATACGGTCCCTAACCAGTCAAGGGTTAAGATTGGCTTCTATTACTTTTACTATCACAAGCTTAATATATAATGATATCTATAAGAATATTCTAAATAAATTATAACAAACCCCGTAAGTACTACAGTATAATCGAATTAATAATATATTATTAAGTTCAATAATTTAATATTTCCGATGTTTTTTTTCAAATTTTAACTTTAAACGACTTAAATATTAATTATTCTTTAAAATTCCTGCCTATCAATCCAGATATGTTTCTGGAGCTCTCTTAACAATGTATAATGAGATGCTTTAGTATAAGAACAAGTAAAATTAAATTCCCACAACCACGTACGTACCAGTTTATATACCGCGTGAATTATGAGCCTCTTACATATCTGCCTGACCGTTTGATAAAATAATTAAAGATTCATCAAACCGTACGGATACAACAGTCAGAGTTACAGAGTCTTGCTCCTTCTCTGCGCAAGCCTTCTCCCGAAACCACTCTCAATTTCTTAACTGTTTAAATCCGATATGTTAAATTCACGGTCTTTAAAAATCCGGCCTGCAATCCAGATATGTCTGGCCCTTAATAATGGAAGACGCTTCCTATAAACAAAAGTAAACGAATTTAAATTCGCCAAACCACGTATCGTACCAAGTTATAAGAACAGCTACAATCTTGCTAGTTTAATAAAATTTTCGTTAAACGCAGGCATTATTTTTTACCTTATACTTTTTAATCGAACTGAATAATCGTGCGTTCTATGTTTTTAAAACAGGCCTGATCCGGATCGCCCATCCAGTCTAGATTGCTACGCTCTCTCTTGCTTAGGAATCTTGCTTTATAAAAAACACAAATATAAATTAAATTCCTAAACCCCGTAGGTCAAAGGTAACAGAGCCTTTAAATTTATATCGATAGAATCACTCAAAATACCAAAAAAAATATAAAATCCATTATTTGTTAAAACATTTAACGACTGATCTACTATTAAGGTTCTCATAAATGAATTACGGTGCCCCGATGCGAGCACACTGCCGTAGAGTTTGCTCATTGCTGTATCTTATCTGACATCACGAGATGAACAACGTATACTGTGCTAAATAACATTCAAGAGAGCCCGTATCCGTAGGTTACTTTTAAGTGTATATATACAAATATTACGTATCTTGGTTCCCTTTATTCAAATTTTCGCAACTTTTTGCTTCTAAATTCTAATAATTTTGAACACGCCCATTAAAATATTCCTAAGTAATTTTTATATAAAATTAATGGCCGAACTAATACATTCCTAAGTATTAACTTATTTCAATATAGGCTTTAACTTTTCACAAGTAGATGCGTTATAAAACAAACCGTAAAAATATTATTTAAATTCTCTACACACCACGTATTACCATGTTTATAAGACCTAAAATCAATGCTGCTTAAAATAAAAAATAATTTTCCTGAATAAGAAACACGATATTTATTTAAAACTTTTGAACGATCTAATATTGGTCTATGTTTTAAACGGCCCACATCCAGATATGCTCATCTCTCTTGCTTAGGAATACTTTATAAAAAACCAACTATAAATAAATTCCCAAACCCTAGCTGCCAAGGTAAAACCGAGTTATAGAATATAAGCTTTTCAATCTATACTATCCTAATAATATTTTCAAAAAAAAAAATCCATTCACCTTTTAAAAACATTTTAGCAACCTAATTATGAGTCCATAAACATAAACGGCTAACATCAAATATTGTTGGCTCTCTTTATTCAGGACTTGCTTTAATGAAAAAACTCTCCGAACATAACAATTCCCAACTCCCGTAGGCTATTAGCTACCGAAGAATTACAATCTTGATATCCTTTATTCAAATCCGAATCTTTTTCCTTCAATTCTTAACTTTTAGAGACCGCCACTTCAAAATTACCTGTCTTTAAACATAAGAACCGCTCGTACATTCAGATATGTTGCTCTTCTATACTATGGAAATGCTTCTAAAAACAAAATCTAAATTAAATATACCAACACCACGTAACGCTAAGAAAATTCAAAAGAACCGCGATTTTCTGCCTTTAAATAAAATTCGAAAGAATTAAAAGAACCCCGGGTTGGCACATTATTTTTTTAACCTTTTTAACCTGATCTACATACTATTTTTCTATGTTTAAACCGGCCCACCACCCCGATATCTGGCTCTCTCTATCCGCGTTAGCGAAATTGCTTTAATAAAAAAACATATATAATACAAATTCCCAAACCTCGTAAGTGCAACTATAACGAGTGAAAGATAACTATAAATCAAGATTACGAGAGTTATATTTTGTTTCCAAAGAAACCTCAATCAGTTATCTTAAGATATTTTTTAGCGACTAATTAGGTTCATAAATTTAAAACGTCCAACATCAAGATATGTTGGCTCTCTTAACTATGACGTGTTATCCCGTACTACCTGTATATAAAATTCTTACTAAAATATAAATTCCCTAATCCAGTGGCGTAGCACTATATGTTTGTGGGAACGAGGTTTATCAAACCGTTTTTATTTACACTCTTAATTTCAAATTTGTCCGAAAACTCTGTACTTTCTCATAATTAATTTTTTAATCCCCTATTAACGACTAAATAATTGTATCTTTATAAGACCTTGCGTGAAGATAGTCTTCATAACTCTACTTTTACATAGGGAAGATGACGTTTTAGAATAATACAAAATTAAAATTGTATAGATTAATTCCAAACCCTGCGGTTGACGTTTTACGCGAGTTTCAGAGCTAAATATCTTAGCTGCTATTAATAAAAATTTTCCGGAAAGAGACCTTGCATTCTAGTTTTTTTAACTTTAACGATCTAATATTGGTCATAAATAAAAGGTGCATAAAATAAAACGGCTCCACCCCCAGATAGCTGTCTCTCTTGCTAGAAAATACGTTATAAAGAGATCCTGAAAAATAATTAAATAAATTCCCAAACCCCGTTAGGTGTCAAAGGGTCAAAAGAGTTAAACCGAGAGAGAGTTTCTTTAAATCAAATTTTTCAATCCCAAACAACACCCAGATCATCCATTCATTTTAAAACAGACACTATTCTTAGCGACCTAATTATGGTCATAAAATAAAACGGCCCACAATCAAGATATGTTGGCTCTCTACTTCAGGACTTGCTTTATGATAAAAGAAATTTCTAAATAAATTCCCAACCCCCGTAAGTTATCAAGTTACATGAATTACAATCTTGTTCCTATATTCAAATTTTCCTTCCGAAATTTGTTCTTAATTCTTAACTTTTAACCGACTTAATTAACATGATGTCATAATGAAACAGACCCTGAGCATACTATCTTCACGATATGTTGGCTCTCTTACATGGGAGATGATTTTTTAACACAAAAGTAAAGATTAAAGTCCCAACACCACAAGTACGTACCCCCCAAGCTATAAGAACGCTTAAAATCTTGTCTGCCTTTAAATAAAATCTGCCTCGGGAAATGCATTATTTTTAACCCCTTTTAACGATCTAATATTGGTCTTCTGTTTTTAAACAGCCCACAACCAGATATGCTGTCGTTTCTCTTGCTTAGCAAATGCTTTATAAAATACAATATATATAATTCCTCACCACCACGAAGGTGCACTTTGACTTGAATAAACAAGGATGTTAATGAAACAGACCCTAGCATACTATAACTTCAATTTAACAAAAATAAAAGAAATTTACAAATTTAATTTCATTTTTTAAGCGACCTAATTAAGGTGCATTAAAATGTAAAATATATCGGCTCTATCATCATAGCTTTATGTTGAGCAAGTCTCTTATTATTAGAGGACGTTGCTAGTATGACATTAATACATTCTTATAACTATCAGTGTCTACTAAAACACCTCAGTAGGTACAAAGTTACATCCAGTTACCAACTCTGTTTCCTAATTATTTACAATCTATATTAGCGCAATTTTTTCTCAATTCTTAACTTTTATACGACTGCTTTCTTTAATATACAAAGCATATATAAAAAGGAAAAGATAAACAAGATATAATAGTATCTAATTATAGAGAATAGAAGTGATGTGTCTGTTCAAAAACAAATGATATTTCAAACACTGAGTGGACTTGTGAAAGCTCTTAGGTACCGACCTGATAATTAACGGTCATCAATCTTTAGCTAGTCATTTATCATATAAAATTTTTCGAAACAAGAAATTGCATTATTTTTTAATACTTTATTTAACTATCTACCATTTCGGTCGATCCTGTTTTAAAAACGGCTCCAACAATCCAGATTACTGCTGTGTCTTCTCTTGCTTAGGAAGTAACATTCGCTAACCAAATGACAAATATACTAGGTATAAATAAATTTCCCAAATCCACCGATTATGGTGCAAAGATTAAAACTCGAGTTATGAAATAATCATATAAAGCTTTCTCTAGATAACATTTTCAAAAAAATATTTCCTTGAACTTTAATTTTTAATAAACATTTTTAGGCTGCGACCTATATATTTATTATGGTCCATAAAATAAACGGCCCACATCAAGATATGTTTGGCTCTCTTATTCAGGATTTGAGCTGTTCAGAAATATAAAATTCTAATAAATTCCCAAACCCGTAGCGTGAGTAAGTTACAAAACCATTTAACAAGTTCTTGTCTCCCTTTATTCAACATTGTCTGAACACCTTTTCTCAATTCTAACTTTTAACGACTTAAATTAGTATTCTAACCGAGCCAATCTAGCCAGCGACAATATACGTTACCGCTCATCTTAGACATTAGAATCTTTTATAAACAAAAGTAAATTTAAATTCCGTGAAAAGACCTACGTTATTGTACCCAAGTTCAGGAAGAGCATCAATCTTTCTGCCTAATAATACTGATCAGAAAGAATTTGCTTGATTTTTAAATTTTAAACGGAGCGATATGTGGAAGCTACACGGTCCTTTAAACGGCGATCATCAGATCTGGCTGCTCTCCTCTTGCTTTAGGAAATGCTTTATAAAAATACAAATATAAGATAAGATTCCCAAACCCCGCTAGATAACAACAGGCTAAAGGTAGTTAAAATAAGAGCGTTCTTGATCAATTTTCCAGAAGAGAGAGCACCACCCCTAGGACTGTTTAATAACCACTTGTGAGACACGAGTATAATTTAAGCCCGACCCATTAAAATATATATACGCCCCACATCCAACGGCTAAGTGGCTCTTCTATTACCTTACATGCCTCATATCTGATAAATTAAAATCTACACCACCTTAATTCCTCAGAATACCCTCGTCAGGTACTAATTGTTGTCAATAGAGAATTCACACATATGTGTGGATCGCCCTTTTTATTTCAACCATGTTCACCAGAATATAATTTTCTCAAGTTTTTAACTTTTTTAAACAACTAAATTATTCTACTAAACTTACTAAGACTAATACTCCCACTGAATCACTGTTGGCTCTCTACAAGTGAGATATCTTTATAAAACAGAAAAGTAAAACCTAATATTCCCAACCCGTACGTAGCCATGGTTTGCAATGCTACTAGCGCTATCAAATCGTTGTCTCGCTTATCACCCTGTACAAGTAATAACATTAACTAACCCAAAATCCCTGTTAGGCTAACAGCAGAAGTTACCAAATGACGCATTAATCAATCATATGCTTTCCTTTTGCTTCGAGATGATTTTCGAAAATTAAACTCTCAATGCTTTACTTAAACGACCTAACTTAGTGTCTTTAAAATGAACCGGCCGCTGCATCAGATATGTATGGTGCGTCTTCTTAGGCATTGTGTACCGCAACGACCTGTTATAATACAAAACTTTATAATTAAATTCCCACACACCACGGTACGTACTAATAATTATAAAGAAGAGCTCCTTATGCATATCTTGCTACTTAATAAATTTACGAAAACAAACTATACTGAAAACTCAATTGTTTAACTTTTTAACAGACCTATATAAGGTCGCCCGCGGGTCTATTAAACTATGGTCTGATTCATCCAGCATAAGGCTGCCCTAAGTCTCGTGCATAGGTAAGAATCGTTTACTACTCCACTAAAACATCATAAAATCAAAATTGCCCAAAAGCCCAACCTTATTCCTCCCCGTAGGTGTCAAACCGGTAAACAGAGACCTAAATAAAGCCCGTACAATCAATTTCCAAAAAAAATAAACTCCATTATTTAAAACATTTTAGCGAACTAAACATTAAGTCCATAAACATGGAAATCAGGGCTCTAACATTTATCTAGGGTATTTGGCTCATCTACTAATTCTCACGTGCTTGATATGAGAGAAATTCTCTAAATTATAGAGTTCTCTTAAACACCTCCTTGGTTACTAAGGATATGAATTACGTCTTGTTCCCTTTTATTTGCTATATAATTTCAACGAAATTTTTTTCTCGAATTTCTAACACTTTTAAATCCACGATATTAATAGAGTTAGGATTATGTAATTTAGCCGTGCTCCTATATTCCAGATATGTTGGCTTTCATTAAGCAATGTGCAGATGTCTGTCATAAAATCAACTACATAAGTTAAAACTATAAATATCCTACTCAACATACATAACAAGGAAATACATAAACATGAATAAGACGAAAGTAATGTAAATACATATATATATATAAATATAATATAGATCATGTACGATTATAGGATGAAGTGTAGCCGAGAAGAGAGCGATATTAATTTAATACTGATTGTTTTATAACGCATCTCTACTTGTAGAAAGCCAACATATCTGGATATGATGTGCCGGCTGAGATTTAACAAAGACAAGTGAGATAAGGAGAATTGTAAGAACTTAAGAAATTGAGAAAAAATTTGGAAAATTTGAATAAAGGCAAAAGATTGTAACACTTATAATTTTTGATTTTAACTCTTTTACCTTTGCACAAACGGGGTTTTGGAATTTATTAAGGCATTTTACTTTCATATTAGCAACCCCTGAGATATAAGTAGAGCTCATATCTTACCCGTATTTTTGTATTTGTGGGGTTTACCATTTTAAATTTACCTATGGAATCCTACTAGGTGCTAAAATGTTTTAAAAATAAGGAGTTTTTTCTATGTGATTGTTGTTAAATTTTTTTGATTACCATACGTCCTTTATTTTTTAACTCTTTTATCCTTTCAGCATCTTCTACGTGGGTTTGGGATTTTGATTATAAGGATGTTTACTAAAGCTTCCCAGTAGTCATAGACAGGCGCTTTTATCTGGATGTAGCCCTTGTTTAAACAGCGTAGCCCAATATAGGTTCTGCGAGAAAAGTTAAAATAAAAGCTATAAAGTTGTTTCGTAAAATTTTATATAAACTTAGCACCAGACTAGTCAGTTTTAACCGGCTCTTAAATCTGCAGATCATCGATGATAAGTATATACGTGGTTTTGGGAATTTAATTTTATATTTTGTTTTACCTAATAGACGTCTTCCATTCGATCACTAAAAATGAGATACGAGACCAACATCAATCCCCTAGTGGTTAATTTGCAAGCGGTTTTCTTCATTTTACTAATGACCAGACAAATTAATAAAGATTAGATCTCAGTTAAAGATAGAAATGATGTGCATTGGTATTTAGAAAACTCTGAACAAACCAATAGGGGAGTTTAAATGGGACAATTTGCACGTGCATCTCTGTATACTCTTTGTACCTATAACATAGGGTTAATTTGGGATGTTATTATTATATTTAAATTAAAGCAGTCAATTAAGCATTGTAAGCTCTATATATAACATGGATTACTGATAATATACGTATAGTTTGTGGAAATTTAAGATAATTTCACTTATTTGTTTTATAAAGTATATCTCACGTAAAGTAATCGATAGCCAACATATGCTTAGGATATAGTAGCTCGGCTAATTTTAAAGAATAAAATTATAAGTTCGTTAAAAGTTGAAAAAATCTACATTTATATAAAAATTTCAGGTAGAAATATTTTTAATAATAATAGGATAATCAATGAGTACAGCTGTTAAAATAACAACGAGAAAAGATAAAATAATATTAGGCAGTAGTTACATCTGTCATTATATTAGTAAAATAATTGTATTTCATATGCATATATATAATAGTAAAAAGTAGATAGCCTACTTATACTTTGACGTGGGCCGGTTTCTATATTTTATAAGATTAGTAAGATACCTTATAATTAAGCGATATTCGTCTCCCTAACAATTAAATTGTATTATTTTAAAAATTATGGTTATTATCTATTTTTGGATAACATTTATGTATTCAATAAGAAAGCTATTCTATTAATATTTTATAACTCTTTTACCTTATGACACCTTATACGGTAGGTTATTTATGAGTAGTAGCATTTATTAATTATAATATATATGGTATTATTATATAATCGGTAAGCATTATTTATCCAAAAGCAAGAGATAGACATGCATATCGGTGAATGTGTTCCTGTTATATTAAAAATACATAGACCATAACTATTAGATCGCTTAAAAGAGTTATAATTACAATAAAAAAACATAATAATGCTCACGAAGTTCTTTTCTTAAAATTTATTAAAGCAAAAATTGTAGCTCTTCATAAACCAGCAATGTGGTGACGACGAACCAGTAAAACCCCTGAGGCGCCCCAATGTCGTTTTTTCGAATTTAATCGTATAAATAACATTATTCTTTTATAAGCATTCACTCTATACTAAAAGTAAACATATTACCTGGATAGTTAGATTTGGCTTCTATTATTAAATAGCAACTTAGCAAAGCATGTTTAAAGTCTTATAGAATTTGAGACAATTTTCCGAAAATTTCGAATAAGACAGGAACCTCAAGGAGTGGTAATTCTTGTAATTAATACCATACGGGTTTCCTCGGGAAAATAACTCTGGTTATTTTCCGAATTTTATTTTCCTGTACCAGCAAAATAAATCCGTGGAGAAGTAAGATGGAAGTAGCCAACATACTCTAGGATGCTTGGGCATCGCGTTATTTTAATTTCTCAATGGAACATAATTAGGCATCCTTCGCTTCCAACATAGTGGTTTTTTAAATAAAAATATATGGAGAGCCATCTTTTTTACTCCTTTTTGAAACTTTAATTAGAATGAAGATCGAGCTGTATCATTTTTACCTCTTTTAGTATACATTTTAGCAAAAAAGACGAGAGGGGTTTTGGGAAATGTTGTAATTTATTTATATTTGTTTTTTTATAAACGCAAATTCCCTAACAAGAGAGTACAGCATATCTTGGATGTGGTGCCGCAGTAAAAATCATAGACCAACTATAAAATAGAATGCGTTAAATACACGTTAATAATAAATAATGCAATTCTTTCGAAAAAGTTTATTAAAGCTGCAAGATTGTTGCTCTTAAAACTTGGTACATACGTGGAATTTGGAATGTTAATTTTACATTTGTTTTATTAACGTAAGTCAATCTCACTTGTAAGAGAAGTTGGTGTGCGATGTTTCAGTAAAGGATTGTCCATTTAAAGAGCGATAATTTAAGGCTTCGTTCTTAAAAGTTAAGAATTCGCAGGAGAAAAATTTTGCGCGAAAGGAGGTTTGAATAATAGAAAAGATTGTACCTTGTTGTTAACTTGTGAGTACCTATCGGTGTTTGTAACTTATTTAGAATTTTATTTCATAAGCACGCCTTAAACCCGTTTCCTCCCCCTTATAGAGAGCTTCCAAATATTTGATTCTGTGAGCACACCGTTGCCCAATGAATTTATGCTAGCGCGTTATTACAATCTAGGGTCTCGGCTAGAAATGTTTTAAAAATTACAATGTAATTTTGGGTCGGGAATAATTTAGATTTAATAGACTAGCTTTATTTTAACCTCCAAATTTACACTTTTGCACCGTACGGGTTTGGTGAATTTATTTTACTATTTGTATTTTATAAAGCAGTTCCTAAGCAAGAAAGACGCATATTGGAGTGTGGGGCCGTTTAAAAACAAAGACCAAGAGTTTACATCGTTGAAACCCCAAGTTAAAAAAAGGAATGCATTGGTCTTTCGGAAAATTTTATCTCCAAGGCAGAAAGATTTTAGCTCTTATAACTTGGTACGCACATAATTGGAATTTTACTTTACTTTTTGTTTTAAAAAGAATCTCCCATGTAAGAGAGCCAACATATCTGAACGTAGGCCGGCTCATTTTAACGAACAAATTTAAGTCGTTTAAAAAAAGTTAAGAATAAAGAAAACAATTTCGGAAAATTTGAATTAAGGGAAATCCAAAGATTCCAGTAATTCTTGTAACTTGATTACCTAACGGTTTTGAGATTTATTTAGAATTTTTCATAAACGCAAGTACTGAATAAGAAGAGGCCACCATAACTCTTATGTGGGCCGTTTTAAATATTATGGACAATAATTAGCCGCATGAAGTACCGTAAAATGTCTTTAAAAATAACATTATTTAAAGATACCACTTTTTTTTGAAAAATTTGATCAAAGACGCTTATTCTCTAACTGCTTTACGCTCCTTAGCACCTACGCGGAAGTTGTGGGGAATTTATTTCATATCTTGGTTTTTCACAACGTATTTTCTAAGCGCAGAGACAGCATATCTGTGGTAGTGGGACCCCTGCTATATAAATATTGACTCAATTATTCAGAAATCAAAAAATAATTTAAAACCCAATAATGGCAATTCTGGTCTCGAAAATTTTTGATGTTAAAGCAGCAGTATTGTATGCTGCTCATTACTACTGGACGGTACGGTGTTTGGTAATTCCATTTTAAATTTCTGTTTTTATAAGCATCTCCCTTGTAAGAGCGCACAACGACCAAAATCTGGATATAGGCCGTCTCAAATTGCTAAAGATAAGCATAATCCTTCCAAGTCGTATAATATTCTTAGTTAAGAATTTGAAGAAAACCCAATTTTCGGAAAATTGACCTAACGGAACAAACGATGTGTAACACTTATAACTTTGTGATCCGTAAAGAGCGATTTGTGTCGGGAACGTATTTAACCGAATTTATACCTCAAATTATACACACGTTGTTCAATATCCTAAGAGGAGCCAACATCTCTTGATGTTGGGACGTAAATCTTTATGGACCTTGAATTAGGTGCTCAAAATATTTTTGAAAACTATTTATAATTTTTCTTTTTTGGAATATATTTAATTAAAGAATTCTTTATCTGTTACATTCATTGATTTATCTCTCTTGCACTTACGCTGAGTTGGAATTTTATTATATCTCGGTTGCTTTACTAACACGCATTTCCGAGACGCAAGAGAGAACATGGCATAATCTCGGGTGTGGGCTCGTTTAAAAACAATAAGACAAAATATTAGATATCATATATACAAGAAGTTAAAAATAATGCAAATAAATTTCGGAAAAATTTATTAAAGCAGAAAGATGTAAGCTCCTTATAACTGATGGAACGTAAAAGTTCCGGGTTTTGGGAAATTGTTCATCCTTCTTTAGTTTTGTTTTTAATTTACAAAGCTTAGCCCATAACGCTCCATGTAAGAGAGCAAACCTATCTGGATGTAGGCCGGCCTCATTCTTAAAGACATTAATCTTAAGTCGCGCCTATTAAAGTAAGAAGTGCAGAAAAAAATTCGGGAAAATTGAATAAAAGGATTGGCGCATCTGGAAGTAATTCTTTCTTGAACTCCTAATACCTTGTCAATTGACATTACGGAGTTCTGGGAATCCTTATTTAGATTTTGTTTCTACATAACAGCAAGTCTGAATAAAGAAGACGCGAACATATCTGATTGTTATTGCTCGTTTATGTTTTACTCTTATTGAGCGGCAATAATATGGTGTCTAAAATGTTTTTAAAAAATAATTGGATGTACTTTTTTTTTTTTTGAAAAAATTTGCATTATAGGAAGCATTTATTGTGAAACTTCTTTTAACTTATTGCACCTAACTGGGCTGTTTGGGAATTTGAGTTATTATTTCGGTTTTATATAAGTATGTTTCCTATAGCATTAGAGAGACAGCATATCTGGAAGTGGCCCGTTTAAAAACATAGACTTCTAATATCCAGCTATTTCTAAAAGTTTAAAAAATAATGCATTCTTTCGGAATAATTTATTTAAATGCGCATGATTTTAGGTCTTATACCATGTACTCTGGTTTGGTGATTTTAATTTTACGTTTGTTTTATAACCATCTTCACTTGTATAGAAAGCCAGACATATCTCGATATCGGCCGGCTCATTTTAATAAAATTTATATTTACCTTCTTTTTTAATTTCGTTTAAAAGTAAGAATTGGGAAAGTTTCGTGAATAATTTGAATAAAGGATCAAGATCGTAATTTCTTTACCTTAGTAACCGGCCCCCTCGAGTTACCGGGGTTTTCTGGAAGTTCGTATTTAGAACCTTTTTATTCTATCTATATAGTACAATTGGTAGTAAATGAAGAATTATGACGTCTACTTTACTCTTTCGATGTTGTGGCCGTTTCATTATGTATTGGACCATTATCTAGTGTTCGCTAAGTAATTGTTTCCTGGTTTAAAAACTGAAATGGAGTTTTTTTTTTTGGGAAATATTTGATTTATAAGTAAATCCTTATTTATACAAACTTCTTATCCTTATAGTCACCTATCGGAGAGTTTGGAAATTTACTTTCCTATATTTGTTTTTTATCGAGAGGAGGCATAATGTTCCTTAAGCAAAGCAAGAGAGGCAGCATTTCTGGATGTAGCCTGTTTAAAGATCTATAGACCACAACTCATTTTCGTTAAACCCAGTTAAGAAATAATGCTATTTGTTTCGGCAAAACTTATTCTCACTATCAATACTTATGCTAAGATCGTTTAACCTTAATCGACTTGGTAGTACGTGGTTTGGGAAATTTAATTTTACTTTGTTTTATACAGGCCGTCTTCCATGTAAAAACTGTAGCCAAAACCATATCTGAATGCACGGCCGGTTTATTTTAAGACTAAGTCTTACCCCCACCCTCGTTTAAACGTTAGCAATTGAGACAATAGATTTCGGAAAACTTGAACAAAGGAGCAAGATTGTAACATTCTTGTAACTTAGTACCCACAGGGTTTGGGAATTTATTAATTTTATTCAAGCAGCAAGATCTGTCTGGCTGCGTTAATAACAATGGTACCGTAACGATTGCGACATCTGAAGAATATTAATTCTTACTTTGTGTTTTATAAAGCATCTCACTTGGAAGAGAGCCAACAATATCTGGATATAGTCCGGCTAATTTTAAAGACACTAATTTAAGCGTTTACAAAGTACAATTGAAAATAAAAAATCGGCAAAAAACTTTTGAGAAATAAAGGTACCAACCTATTGTAATTCTTTTTAACTTAGTACTACGGGGTTTGGGAATTTATTTAGAATTTCCTTTCATAAAGCAAGTAGTAAATAAAAGAGAAACCCGAACTTACGTTGATGTGGGCCGTTTCATTTTATGGACCTAAATTAGTTAGGTCGCTTAAATGTTTTAAAAATACATGGAGTTTTTTATTGTTTTTTTGGAAAATATTTGATCAAGAGCTTTATTTTAACTCTTTTACCTTTGCACCTACGGGGTTTGTGGAATTTTATTTATATTTGTCTTTTTTTTTATAAGCCATTTCCTAAGCAAGAGAGACCACAGCATATCGGAATTGTGAGTTCCGTTTACAAAACATTTGCCCAGACCAATATTAGAGCTCGTCATAAAGTAAAAACAAGTATATTGGGCGCGAATTCTAAATACTCCTTAAAATTGCTGATCTAATATGGTGTCAGCATAGATACTTAGCTATATACTTTGGTGAGGTAACGTGGTTTGATGGGAATCCTTTCACTTTACTTTTATTTTTATATACATGGCATCTCCTCATCATGTAAAGCCAGAGTTCTCATATACATAATCCTTGGATGTAGGTTGTACGTTATCTTTAAATACATACATTTCATATGTTACGTATTAATTAAGTTAGAAACTGAGAAACCATTTCAGAAAAAATTTGAATAAGGAACAAACGAGTTGTAATTCTTGTACTTAATACCTACGGGCGTTTTGGGAATTTAATTTTAGAGGTAAATTATTTATGTGTTCTTGAAAGCAAGCCTTGACATACATAGAGCCAACATATTCTGATTGTATTGGCCGTTTGGGTATTGCTTAAAAACATAGTACAAAATTAGATCGTCTAAAAAGTTAAAAAATATACTATCGCAATATTCTTATACGTAAAAACTTTTATTAACCGCATGCAATGATTGTAGCTCTTAAAACCTTTTGGTTACATACGTGTTCTGGAAATATTAATTTTTCCATTTTGGTTTTATAAAGCAATCTCCCACTGTAAGGAGAGCACACACTAGTTGGAATTTAGCCGGCTTCATTTTAACAGACGTATATGTTTAAGTCGTCTGTAAAAAGTTAAGAATTGAGATATAAAAAATTCGCGTGAAATTTGGAGACATATAGAACACCCCGATTGTAAACTTTGTACTTTGGTATCTCCGTGTAATTGGTGTAAACTTTATTAGAATTTATATCATAATTATATCATCGTCCTAATGATTAAGAGAGCCAATCATATCATTGATGTGAGCCTGTTTCATTTGTTAAATGCACCTTAACTTGGTCGCTAAAATTTCTTTTAAAAATTAAATGTTTTTTGGGGGGAAAATTTGAATAAATTCTTCTTCTAATGTTTCACTTTCTTTACCTTCTGCACCTACGCGGGTTTGGGAATTTATTCCCCTGTTTACTATTTTTACCAGCGAATTTCCTAAGCCACAGAAAGAGACAGCAAGATATGTCTGGGTGTGGGGGCTCGTTAACACCATAGACCAATTAGATCGTGAGAGAGAGTTAATAAAGATAGTTAATTTGGCATTTCTTTTTCGGAAAATGTTTATTGTACAGCCCCACGCGACCAAGATTGTAGAACTCCCTTATAACTTGGTGTACGTACGTGGTTTGAGGAATTATTTATATTAACATTTGTTTTTAATAGAAGCATCTTCCATTATGTAAGAAGAGCCAACTAGTATTATTGACAGTTGGACCGGCTTACAATTTATCATGACATAATATCTTAAAGATGATCGTCCTTGTATCAAGTTAAGTACAGTTTTGTAAAAAAAAACCCGGAGCCCATTTAGGATAAATGAAAAAGGATTGTATAACATCCCTATTAGAAACTTAATACCTACGGGGTTGTGGAATTTATTTAGAATTTTATATCATCATAGCAAAGATCCACGTCCTAAATATATGAGCCAACATATCTTGACTGGTTAGACAGTTTCAATTTATGAGGCACTTAAGAAGGCACAAAAGTTTTTTTAAAAATAATTGGAGTTTTTGGAAAAATTTAATTAAAGGTGTTATGGTTATTTTACTCTTTGCAATTTATTTCAACTATGGGTGGTTGGGAATTATTTCTATTTTGTTTTTTATAAAGCATTTCCTAAACAAGAGAGAGACGGCATATCTGGATGTGGGCCGTTTAAAAACATAAATCCAATATTAAAGGAGTAAAATATATGAATAAATTAATAATGAATTCTTCCGAAAAATTTTGATAAGTTAAGTCTGTTTAAAACATAAAATAAAATTATATAGCTATGAATTAATTTTCACTTATAGAGATTGAAATTTATGATCTCGATGGATTTTAACAAAATGTAATAGATTAGAAGCTTAAATTTTTTATTAAAACAAGGTTTTCACAACTAATCCGAAATATGGTATCAAACTATAAATAACAAACTATTGAATTTTTATATATAAACATGTCAACTAAAGACGTTTAAACAATTATTTTATAAAGTCACACTTTCTTCTTTTTGATATTCCATTTCAATGAAACACATACACATACTTTTTTCAAATGCTGAAAATTACCGTTAAAAAAAACTTAATTCTTACAGATTTTTACCAAATTAACTTTTACAAATGTTCGAATTAGAGTAATAAAATCGGTAAATAGTAACTATGTAAGAAGTCTAAAATTCTGCTAATGTGAAAAATTTTATAGAACTACGATAAAAGACGATTAAATATCATTATGAAAAGTTTAAAATTTCTTTAATTAAAACAGGTTTTCACAACTATTTGGTATATAAAACAATATCTGAATTTTCAACTTAAAAAAACTACAATTTATGACACCTCAAACTATTAATAAAAGTTCTCTTTCTGCTTTTTAGAAGTTGAAATTTCAATGGCAACACAGTTATACTTTTTCAAATGCTGAAAAACTTTACAACTCATATTTTTGAAGTAATGTAGCTCCAAATACATTTCAAAAATGATATGAAATTTAGGAAAATATCGTACTTTAAGAGTTCTAAAATTGTATGATGTTCTTTAAAACAAAAGCGATAATTTAAGAAGTTAAACATTATTTTAGTCATTAGGGATAATCCTGCAATCAGAAATATTGGTAATTATGGATAATCAAATATTTGGGAAATTTAAATTAAAAAAAACGTCATATCTTAAAGACATCAAAACAATTAACTGAAATTCTACTTTCCTGTTTAATTTGCAAATTGCGATTTTCATGAGTTCATGAATTTTTCGCAATGCTCTTACACCGTAAAATTTGATGTTACGTGTGTACAAATAAATTTAAAAATGTCTGTCATTTCTGCTAAACCTTGTTGTCGCCAGAGTTCCTAAATCCTCTGTAAATCTGAAACAGTCTATGAAAAAGGCTTAATTTTAGAAGTTACAATGTTTTTTTTTAAACAGGTTTTCACAACTAATGAAATATTTGGTAAACTTAAAACAAATAATTAAAGATCTTTGTTCATCTATGTATGCATTTAGCTTTTCTCAAAACATTAATTAAATTCAGCTTTGAGCTGTTTTGAAATGGCATTTCAATGAAACACATTCTTTTTCAAATGCTAGAAAAGTACCGTAAAAACCGCAATTTTAACATTTAAACAAATAATTTTCAAATATGTTGAAATTAGAAAAAAATCGTACTTTTAAGAGTTCTAAATGTGTAATGTGAAAATTTAAGAAAAAGGTAATTTAGAAGCCAAAATTTTTACTTGACCAGATCTTTAGAAAATCATAATTGTTTTTTATATTAACAAATTAAAATACTTGAAATTTCATTAAAAATCGCCAAATTTAAGACAGCTATAACTATTAATAAATTCTCTGCTTTTTCAAATAGCATTTCAATGAAACACGAGTTCTAAATGCTGAAAATACCGTAACAAACTCAATTTAATAAGACTTTTACCTAAATCAGTTTCAAATGTTTGAAATTAAGTGATAAAATCGTACTTTTAAGAGTTCTAAATTTTTAATTCTGAAAATATTTAAGAAAAAAGCGTAATTTTATAAGCTAAACATTTTTTTATTAAAAACAGGTTTTCACTAATGAAACATATTTGTTGTATATAATAAAAAATATTGACAATTTTGTCATTTAAAAACGTCAAATTTAAAGACTCCAAAACAATTAATAAATCTTCTTTTCTGCTTTTGTGAGAGAGGTCCCTCGGAATCGAAAATTTCTTTTTCAAATTCTGAAAAATCCCGTAAATAACTCAATTTTAAGACAGATTACCAAGGGAATAGATGTTAAATTTATGAAAATCTCGTAACTTTTAAGAGTTCTAAATTTGTAAATCCTGTGAAAATTTAAGAAGCAAAGCGTAATAGTTAGAAGTAAAATTTTATTAAAATCAGTTTCATTAACTGATAATCGAACATATTGTGGTGATTGAATTTTTTAAAAATATAAAATATATTGAATATTGTCATCAAAAATCGTCATTTAAGCAAACACCTAACTAACGAAATATATAAATGTCTTTTTCGCCCCTGTATGAAATTGCATTTCAATGAAACCAATTATTTTAATCAAAGCTGAAATATCTTTAAAAATTAAAATTCAGCAAATAATTTCAAATGCTCAATTAAAATTTAGGAAAATCGTACAATCTTTAAGAGTTCTAAATTATTGTAATGTGAAAATTCTTAAGAAAAACCGACGTAATCATTTAGAAATTAAATTTTTTTATTAAAACAGTTTCAAAACTAATGAAAATTTGTGTATATTAAAAGAAAACATAATATATGAGTTAAATAAAAAACGTCAATTATAGACACCTAAAACTATTAATTTTAATTCCTTTTTCCTACTCAGCTTTTTGAAATTTGCATTTCAATGCCAACACATTACTTTTCCATAATGTCTGAACAATAATCCGGTTAAATAAACTACTAACGTTCATAATAGATTTACCAAATAATTCAAACATGTTGAAATTAGGGACAAAATCGCTTTTTAGAGTCTTAAGATTTTGTAATGTGAAAAAATTCTAAGATATAGCGTAAATTTGTTTAGAAGTTACCTTTCTTGATTAAAACCAATTTTTCGAACACAACTACATGAAATTATTTCCGGTAATACCATAAAAGTAAATATTCCGCAAATTTTGCAATTCTATTGTTACAAAAAACGTCAATGTTAAGACACGTAAAACAACTAATAAATTCTTCCTTTTTCTGCTTTTTGAAATTGATTTCAATGACACATTCTTTTTTCAAATGCTGGAAAATCCGTGAAAAACTCAATATTAAGATTTCTCCAAATTAATTTCAAAATGTTGAAATTTAGGAAGAAATCGTACTTTTAAGCGTTCTAAACATTTGTAATGTGAAAATTAAGAAAAAGCGTAATTCTTGAAGTATTTTAAATAATTTTACTTATGAAAACACTATTTTACCAACTAATGAAACTAATTTGGTATATGAAAAACAATATTGAGATTCATTGAAAAAAAACGTAATCTTAAGACACCCATATAACTATTAATAAATTCGCTTTTCTGCTTTTTGAATTGCCATAAGTCATGCAACACAATTATTTTTTTCATTTCACCTGAAAATTCCGTTCGTCAAGTCAATTTTTAAGAAATTATCCAATAATTTTAAATGGGAAATTTAGGAAAAAATCCCCGTTACTTAAGAGTTCTTATAATTGTGTAAAGTGAAAATTTAAGCAAAAAGCGTAATTTTAAGAAGTTAAAATTTTTTATGAAACAGGTTTTGACAAATACTGATATATTTAGTTATAAAAACAAAAAAAAGGAAATCTACATACATATAGAGAACATTAAACATAAGGACACCTAATAATCACCTTACAGTTAAATTCTCTCCTTGTTTAGTAATAAAAGTGCGATATTCAATGAAACAAAAAATTATTTTCTCAAAATGCTGAAAATGAAACACGACAATTTTAAGATTTAACCATTATTTTCAAATGTTGAAAACCTAGAAAAAATCGTACATTTAAGAGTCTAAATTTGTAATGGTGAAATTTAAGAAAAATAGCGTATTTTTAGAAGTTAAAAATTTTTATTAACACAGAGTTTCACACTAATGAAATATTTGGTATAAAATAGACAAATACTTGAAATTCATTAAAAAACGTCAAATTTAAGACACCTAAAAACTATTAATAAAATTCACATTTTCTGCTTTTACCAAATAGCATTTTTTTGAAACACATTATTTTTTTTCAAAATGCCTGGGAAAATACCGTAAAAACTGTTCAATTTTAAGATTACCACATAAATTCAACATGTTGAAATTTAGGAAAAATCGCTACTTTTAGAGGTCTAAATTTGTTCCAGTGAAAAGTAATCATATCAAGATGGGCTTTAGAAGGGAAATTTTTTATTAAAAAAAGGTTTTCACAACTAATTGAAATATTTGGTATTTAAACAAAATATTGAAATTTCAATAAAAATAACGGCAATTAACACACCTAACAAGCAATTCATAAATCTCTTTTCGCTTTTTGAAAATTCGCATTTCAATGAAACCACAATATTCTCTTTCAGAGAGTGCGAAATAGACCGCGTTAACATTGAACCTCAGATTTAAGATTAAACCAAATAATTTCCAAATGTGAAATTTAGGTAAAAATCGTACTTTTAAGAGTTCTAACTTTGTAAGGTGAAAATTTAAGAGAAAGCGTGAAGCGAATATCTTAAACATAATTTTTTACTAAAACAGGTCTTCACACTAATGAAATATTTGGTAAATTAAAAACAATATTGAAATTTCCATTAAAAAGTTCATTTAAGACACCTTAAAACAATTAATAAATTCTCTTTTCTCGCTTTTTTTGAAATTGCATTTCAATGAAAACCATTATTTTTTCAAATGCTAGAAATATACTATAGTTAAAAAACTTCATATTTTCAAGAGATAACCAAATAATTCAACTGTGAAATTAGGAACAAATCCGTACTTTTACGAGTTCCTAAAAATTTGTAATTGTTAGTGAAAATTTTAACGCCCATCTTATAACCTGTAATTTTTAGAAGTTAAAATATTGTTAACTCTAAATAAACTAGGTTTATCCACAACTAAATGATATACTTAAGTATTCACTTAAAAACAATATTGGATAATGTTCATTCACAAAACTTCAATTAATGAACCAATAAATACATTTATTCCAAAATTCTGATTTTTACGTACTTGCCTTATTTTTTATTTTTTTAGGTCAATATATCACATTATTTTTTATCAAATTGACTGAATTAAAGTAATAACTAGTTAATCAAATTTGTAAGAATTCCCTAGAATAATTCACATTTTGAAATTTAGGTAAAAATCTGTCTTCAGAAGTTCTCTAAATTTGTAATGGAAAATTTTAAAAGAAAAAGTCCCTCCCCACAAAAT
>JABUQX010133683.1:0-10000 GCA_015478945.1 Trachelipus rathkii
ATATATATATATATATATATATATATATATATATATATATATATATTTCTTTTGTTTTGTATATATATATATATATATATATATATATATATATATATATATATATATATATATATATATATATATATATATATCAAAGGGAAGAAGTATCGCTCCTGAAGCGATGAGATTACGCACAATTGGTCATATATGGAGTCTTTGAGTACATCCCATGGAACTCCAGTGCCCAATGGTTCTTCCTTTTTGTGCTCATATCCACATTCTTCTTACATTGGAGTAAGCTCTCCTTTATCACACACCATAAAATACAATTACAGACAACACTCATCTCTTAAAAAGAAAATAAAAAATGGTATAAAATGGCAGCCACGCGATTAGTCTCCGAGAAGCTTCCAAAAATAACCCCTTATCCACCCTACCATCATCACAATTAAAGGCCATTGACGGCCTCCGGTGATGGAGTTGGTGCCGTCACGGAATTGCCGGCCTATTTTGATGTACGGCCTCCTTTTTTCATAAATTTCTGCAACCTTCTCGGTTTTAAATCTAATTTTCATTTTGTTGAACATCACCTCTCCTCCTCTAAACCTCATCTTTTATTCTTAACCGAAATTTAGGTTTTTGAGCGTTCTGACTTCAAGTTCTGCTCTGTTGACTCCTACTATTTTTCCCTCAATTTTCAGCCAAAGGCAGTTGTGCCAATGTGTGCAATGATGTTTGTTCTCGTGTCTTTGATTTGGAGTTTTCCGAATATTCTACCTAATGGCTAGCTAACCTGTCATAATAAATTATAACACATTCTCTCTTCTTCACATTTCTCTGAAATCATCATTCTTGGTTTAGTTCAACGTTCACCACGGTCAATTGCTTTCCTCTAATTTTCAAGATAAAGTTGATGAACTTGCTACGACTTTTCTATCCAGAATTACATCGAGCAGTTAGTGCAACTTCCTACTCGTATCTCTGATCGTCTTTGAGATGAACCCAACATTCTAGACCTTTTCCTAATCTCTAATTCTTATCCTTATTCTGTTAAATTCTTTCCTCCTCTGGGTTCCTCCGATCACTCTCATATATCTGTTTTCTGCTCTATCTCTTCAAGTCTTTCGCAGGAAAGAACCCCGCCTACGGCGAGAAAACGTTTTTGGCACTTCGGTGCTGCTAACATGTCGGACTTGCGGTCGTACTTCCTTGATTTCCCATGGAATAACTACAGCTTCCGTGGAATGGGTCTCTCGGAGTGTGCAAAGCACGAGCTAATTCTCTCTGGCATGGCGGCGTGCACCCTATGATCTTTACCTTCAACTAAACCGGAATAACCTTGGTTTAACTCTGCTTGTTCTCGTGCTATTAGCCGCAGGGACGCTGCCTTTAGGAATTACTGTCATCTTCAAATTCTAGAAATCTTTGCAACTTATATTTCATCCCAAAATCGTGCAAAATTTATTCTCCATGACACTAAAAAATTCTTTTCTCAGTAGAAAATGCAATAATCTTACTGGCTCCTCTTCCTCATGTCCTTTCTGACATTTTTCAAAAAATATTAACTCTTAACTTTGCTTCTTCCTCTTGCCCTTTTTTAGTATTTTCCGTCTACATAACTGCCGTTTAACCTTCCACTAAAGCTGAACTCTTTGCTCAAACCTTTCCTTCTAATTCCACCCTAGACGATTCCACTGCTATTCCTTCTTCGCCACCTCCTTCCAACATATATATGCTAATATTGTAATTTCTTCAAAGGTGTTATTTCTGCTTTTTCAGAGCTTAACACTAAGAAAGCGTATGGTTCTGATGGTATTCCTCCTATAGTTCTCAAAACTTGTGCTTTCAAGCTTGCACTCTGCCTTGTTAAATTATTCCGTCTCTGTCTTTCTACTTTGGCCTTTTTTTCTTGCTGGAAAGGTGCTCCTGTACAAAAAAAAAAGGGAGCCAATCTCAACCCTCCAACTATCGCCAAATCTCTAACTTCTGTTCTTTCTATAGTTTTCGAATCTATCCTAGCAGGAAGATTTGAAAACATCCAATCTCATTCACTTCTTTCCGCTCGCCAGTACGGCTTTCGTAAGAAGCGCTTTACTGGCGATCTTTTTGCTAATCTTTCTGTTTCTTGGTCCTCTTTCATTCAGTATTTTGGTGAATGTCACCGCTCATCCTTTAAATCTATAAATAGTGGTGTTACTCATGGTTCTGTTTTATCCCTAACTCTTTCTACTTTTCATAAAAGACCTCTCTCTATTGCTTCATCACATATTCACTCCTATGCCGACGACTTCACCCTTCATTACTCCCCTCATTTTGATAGACGTCCTTTTCAACAACAATTAGCTCACGCTAGAAGGGCACCCTTGGATCAACTAGCATCTGATCTTTCTCGAATTTCTTTGGGGCATTGAGAACAAGGTTGTTTTCAATTACTCAAAAGCTCAGCTCCTCCATCTTTCCACTCCACATAACCTTTCACACAGCTATAATATCTTCTTTGAAATCACGTAACTCAAACCTTCGTCTGTCCTTAATATTCTTGGTGTTTATTTTTCTCGTGACCTTAAATGGAAGTTTCATATTACTTCTCTTTTTAAACAAGCTTCTAAAAGGTTGGGTGTTCTGAGGCGTATTCAGAATTTCTTCACACCACCTCAGTTGTTTGATCTTTATAGGGGTGTCGTTCGCCCCTGTGTAGAGTATGGCTGCCTCACGCATCTGGAGTGATTCCACTCACACTGCTCCTCTTCAAATGGTTGAGTCTAGGCTTTTCGTCTTATCAATCGAATTGTTGCGTCACTCTCTTTATTTCATCGTTATTATAACGGAATTTGCTCTTCTGAACTCTTCAATCACATACCTCCTCCATTGAGAAGGGTTCTTGCGAGTTGCGACACACCTTTCTACACAGTCTCATATTTCTCTATGCTCTCTCTGACCTCAGACTTAACAGCTATGCTCAATCTTACATGTACTCCACTGGGAAAGTCTGGAACATACTCTCGTTATCTATTTTCCAAACTACCTTATAAACACTTTTGCATGCAGTACTTTAATAACACCGTACGATATCTTTAATTTTGTAAATCACAAGAAAAGCTAAAATTGTTGTAACTACAATTCCAGCGACTATTTTTTTTTCTTGAGAAAAGGTGTAAAGAATAATATATATATATATATATATATATATATATATATATATATATTATATATATATATATATATATATATTATATATATATATATATATTTATATATATATATATAAACTTTATATATATATATTATATATATATATATATATATATATATATATATATATATATATATATATATATATATATATATATATATATATATATATATATATATATATATAAATATATATATATATATATATATATATATATATATATATATATATATATATATATATATATATATATATATAATATATATATATATATATATATATATATATATATATATATATATATATATATATATATATATATATATATATATATATATAGTATAATATATATATATATATATATATATATAGTATATATATATATATATATATATATATATATATATATATATATATATCATCTTCCTTTTTTTCCCCAAGACTGGGGGTAAGGTGCGTGACATGCATCAGAAAAGAAAAGTAGTAGAAGAATATGACACAAGTCGAAAAGAAAGCCCAGCCTTACCGCCCTCTCTATACCTATTAGTGAGAACTCGTCGCAGTCAGAAAATCCACCCTAGAGCTTCATGGGACCGCGACGGACCCTCACTATGGCATATCGTCAGTGTAGGGTTCATCCCCTGGCCCAGCCCAGGTAGGCCACAACCATACCCCCTCACAAAACCCCGCCATTCACTCCTATTATGAACCTTTATTCTCGCCTCTGCCAAACTCACATTTCTCTCCTCCAAACATTCCTTTACTGACTCAATCAACTTTTTCTTCGGTCTCCCAGCCGGTCGATTCCCAACACACTCACCACTATACATCCGCTTAACCAACCGACTATCATTCATCATTTCCACATGACCAAACCATCTCAAGGTACTTTCATTTATTCTCTCATTTACCCCTTTCTTTACACCACATAACTCTCTAATACGTTCATTCCTCATTTTATCAATTCTTTTCACACCTAACACGCCCCTAAGATTGTCCATCTGAACACATTGAACTTTAGATCTATACCTCTTATTCCAGACTATAGTCTCACTACTATACATTAACACAGGTAACAACATACCCTCATGTAAGACCCTAGCGCACTCAACACTTAGTCCCATTACATCCATCAACGATTTAATTGCACCAGCCACTACTTTCCTGCAATTCACAACTTACCTACTACACTCTGCATCATCCGTTCCCTTTTCATGCAACATATATCCTAAATATTTAAACTCAGACACTTGTTCCAGCTGCTCACCATCTAACATAACTTCATACCGAGGACTGTCCTCACTCACAACCATAACCTTACTCTTATCTACGTTTACTTTCAAACCCCTCCTTTTACACACCCTGCCAAATCTCTCTACCAATCCTCTCAAACTCTCTCTTCAGATTCACCACACAAAACCAAATCATCCGCATATAATAGGTAAGGCACCCTCCACTCACCTACATTCTCCATCATTCTAACACCATTTTCTGCCACCCCATCTCTAATTCTTTCATAACCTCATCCATATACAAATTGAATGCCCAAGGAGACATAACACATCCCTGCCGCACTCCGATATTAATATTAAACCAATCACTTTTGACACCATTTATTCTTACACACGCTTCACTATCATCATACATACTTTTGATTCCATTCAGAAGCCTACCACCAACACTATATATTACTAACACCTGCCATAGAGCTTACCTATTAATCCTTTCATACGCCTGTTGCAAATCCATAAAACCTAAATGCAATTTATTCTTCTTCTCCCTCATTTTCTCTGTCATTTGTTTCAATGTAAAGATTTGATCCACACATCCTCTACCACTCCCTAAACGCACCTTGTTCTTCACCAATCAGTCTCCTTCAGTCACTTGACGCACTCTTTCGACTAAAATACCAGCATATATCTTCCCTACAACACTCAATACACTAATTCCCTTATAATTCCTACAGCTCCCCTTATCTCCCTTACCCTCATATAATGGTACTATTACTTCTCTCCTCCAATCCCTCGGAACTATACCCTCCATATACGCTTTGTTACACAACTTCTAAATCCAATCAATCACCATCTCGCCTCCGTTCTTGATCATTTCACCAGTAATTTCATCTATACCTGTAGATTTACCATTCTTCAACTTTCTCACTCTACCCATTACCTCCTCCTTGCTAATGACCTCATCCCCAAAACGCCTATTCCTTCTTGCACCATCAAACCCACACACATCCACTATCCCCTTTTCATTACTGTTAATATTATACAGATTTTCGAAGTGTTCTTTCCACACTCCCCTCACATCCATTTCATCCGTTACAAAAGCACCATCCCTATTCATTATTCTAAGCAGGTTCCCTTATTCTCATTCTTAACCTTTCGCGCTTCCTTCCAGAAGAGCTCTATTCCCTTGTAAGTCCCCATTCATCCTAGTTCCAAACTGTCCATTTACCTCTTCTTTCCTCCTACGTATACATCTTTTAGTATTTCTTTTTTCCTCCTTATATAATTCCAAACATCTTTCTTTTGAAACTTCATTATTGGCTTTTAGTACATTCAACCACGCTTCTTTTTTACTTTTAACCGCTTGCATCACCTCTTCATTCCACCACTCACTGTTAACATTCTTAGTTCCTACTTTAGCACATCCACATACTTCCTTTGCACTGCTAACAACTGCTTCTTTCATTTGCTCTCAGATTTGTTCAGTTTCAACTTGTTCACATTCAACTGATTTACTTGAGAGCGCTCTTAAATACTTATCTTATTACCTTGTTCACTTAACCTCTCACTCTTAATTCTACCAACTTCCTTCCGTATCACTTTCCTCTCCATCCAAGCCCCCACTAACTTAATTTTACATAGAACAACATAATGATCCGATAATCCCATTCCTAATCCTCTCACTGATTTAACATCCAACACATACTTCAACATCTCCTTCTTCACAACACAAAATCAATCATACTTTTCACTTCGATACCATCTCTACCTACACCAACTCTAGTATACTTATGGATAACTCTTGTGTTTAAAGAAATTACTACTTACACACATACCTCTCTCCTCACAGAAATCAATCACCTTCCTACCATTCTCATCTTCTCCCGACACCCCAAAACCACCTGTTATACCATCTCTTTTCTGATCACCTATCCAACCATTTAGGTCCCCAACACAATCAATCTGAAGCTCCTACTCACCCAATCCAAAACACCATTCAGATTATCCCAGAAAATCGTACTCTCTTCAACATTTCCCTCAGATGGATCATACGTCACAACCAAACATACCTTGACATTTATTTCTAAACTTAATTTCTAACAATTAGGAATTCGAGTACACACAAAGAAGAAGAGTTCTGTATGTGAAGAGAGTAATCGACATAGCAACCAATCTTTAATCTCATTCCTTTCCACAATTCAACATGACTGACATTTCACACCACACCACTCATTTTCACCGTTTCCTTTCATCTTTGTTTCAGTCACAGCGAGCAAATCAAATTTGCACTTTCTAACTACACCCATCACCTCTCTCCTCAACATTTATTCCTCTGACATTCCATGTACCCATACGATTCATACAATTTCGCCGAAAGATAGAAGGCCGTTTACGGCGATCACGACCTTCTCCGAGGCATGCATTAGCATTCCTAGCAAGAGGTAAGTGGTAGTGGGCAGCCAACCCAACTACCACCTTCCCTTAGTCGCCTTCTACTACACGCAGGACATACGATGTGGGCAATTCTTTCTCCCCCGCACATAGGGATATAAGTAGTAGGGATGTCTGTAAGATGTTATCTAGAAGAGGGGTGAGGACGTTAAGTATGTGAATATGATATGTGGATAAATGGTGGTCAGTAAGATGTTGCCTGGAGGGTGAGTGTGTAAAGAAAATGAACAATATATATATATATATATATATATATATATATATTTTGTATATATATAGTATATATATATATATATATATATATATATATATATATATATATATATATATATATATATATATATATATATATATATATATATATATGTATTGACTTTCGCATTCACAAATATTGAAAATAAATTATTATTTGCATTCGCACTCGGAAACTCGGAATGCGATTAGAAAATGTTCTGATGGAACTTGTTAGAAAATTTAACAACTTTTGTGAGAAACTGACTAGTGTCATCTCAAGGTAGTGACAGTAATTTAAGTCACAATCGAAATCTAGCAATATTAATATTGATAGGCTCGTACTTGTTAGTATATTCGCTCGAAATCAACTGTTGAAGCAATTTTTCAATGGTATCCTTATCCAGTGTGGTTTCGGATTAATTCGATATTGTTTCCCATGACAACGCAAACCGTACACTTTGCAATCATAATTATTCTCGGAAAGGAAGAATGACATCTGGGTTAAGAACTATCTAAGCAGCAAACACAAGGAAAATGTAGAAAGGAAAAAGAGTAAAGGATCCCCAATTCCAGCTTTAAGCACGAATCAGATTATTCTTGAAACTAATATAAAATACAAATATGGGACAATGAAACGAAAAATCATAAAGGATGGATATAGTAAATTTACAGAAATTATAGTAATGGATGATCTGCTTCGCCACGTTGAAATTCTTGTTTTTTTACGGCTTGCGAAAGTATCGGTCTCTTTCAACACACTACTCAAATTAAATACTACAGAGATATTTGAAAAAAAAGTGTCAGAATTAATAACCTCTATCAAATAATCATTCAAGTTAGCTTTCTCCACCGACGAATGGTCAGATACTCAATCAGCAGTTTCTTTGTTTTCTCTGAGTAGTCATGCCGGAGACAATTATTTCAGAAGCCAAATTTTGTGTCGTGCTCAGAACCTCTCACTGAACGTCATACAGGTGAACATATCAGTGACGTATAATGGAATGTTGTCGAAATGGAACCTATCCCCAGATGATGTCCACTGTGTCATGAGAGATGCTGGTTCCAATATAAAGAAAATTATATTTCTTTCTTGAGTGAACAACACAAACTCCGTCAGTCATCAACATTAGAAATGTTGTGACATCTCAAACAAGAGTCAGCAAAGTTCTCTCAAAATATAGGTTAATTGCGGCACACTTTAATCATTCGACTATGGCTCAGTAAGAACTAAATAAAATACAGGCTAGAATTAAAGCTCGCTAACTTTCAGTAATACATGACGTTACTCAGAATTTATGTTAAGGTTGCAAGAACTTAATGAATCTCTGCCAGTACGGCCGCTCTGATGATAAAATAAATGTCTTCCCATCCCATGACAATTCTATTCTAACCAATTGTATCATTGTACTTCAATCATTTAAAGACATCATTATGATAATCAGCAAACACTTGTTTGTCATCCTCTCGTAATAACTCTGAAGAGAGTATCAATATCCTCAGCTAATGGCAGTCAAGGAATAAAAATGATGAGAGACTATATTGAGCACTTTCTCTCCTCTAAATTTATGGTTCGGTTACATTTGTTATTGTACCATTAATGATGGGACAATAAACATCATAAATGGAAAACTATTTGTTTACCTATCACTCGTTAATTTTGATAAACCTCAGAATAGGAATATCAGACGTGCTAAGCGTGTTTGTACCAAACGTAAGTGATCCTACATCGTTAATTTTCTTGCTCCAAAAAATAACTTTTGTAAATCTTCCTTTCCACTCTTATTCGCCCTGATGAATCTGTAGCCAAAACACCTACATAAGGGGCATATATATATATATATATATATATATATATATATATATATATATATATATATATATATATATATATATATATATATATATATATATATATATATATATATATATATATATATATATATATAAATATATATATATTTTTATATATATACAAATAAAAGTATATATATATATATATATATATATATATATATATATATATATATATATATATATATATATATATATATATATATATATATATATATATATTCAAATCAATTTTTCCTTCATCATTTTTTTTATTTTTAGAAATTTGTCGGGAAGCTGGTGCGGTGCGGTGCGATCAAGAGGCCCGCACCACGCACCGCACCGCACCGCACCACTAATTTTTCTCGTGCTCCGCACCGCACCGCACTTTTATTTTTTCTTCCGCACCGCACCGCACCGCACCAGGTCGCTGAAATTTTGATGCGCACCGCACCGCACCGCACCAAAATGAGCGCACCACGCACCGCACCGCACCGCACCCGGTGCGTCGGCCAACCCTATATATATATATATAGCTACCGAGCTGATACGTAGCATTAGCATCGACTCTGCAGGCGTCGAGGCTTTCATGGATTCTACTAAAATCTTGAACGAAATAGACCTTCTTATGGGTGGACAGGGTGGTCAAAAAATTTCAGAAGGGAGGCAGAATGATTTAGGTGAGGACCTTAAATTAGCAATGGACTGCTGGAACCGAACTAACACCAGCACTCCTCTCACCAAGGACATCTTTCCTTTCAGCATAGGTAGAATTTGTTGAACTTGTTCAAATATAATACACCTCCCCCTAGTTCTGCTGCTGTAGAGTGAATATTTAGTATTAGATATTTTGAGGGCAAAGAGGTCAGCCTTAACTGCTTTTAATTTTGAGCAGCTAATCTTTTTGAAAGGTAATATGGATCTCTTGGTCTTTGACGAGGACATTGAGGGGAGGAAGAGGAAATCTTGAGATTTTGTAAAATTCATTCAATTTTTCATATAATATTAAAAATAATTTTTTTTGTAAGAATATATATACTATTTAGTATTTAAAATTAAAACCTTTTTGTGAAGTAGC
>JABUQX010133683.1:12500-44097 GCA_015478945.1 Trachelipus rathkii
CGCGAATATAATAAAACTTTCCCATTTGGACTTGGTAGAAAATTTAGCAGCACTTAAGGTAAAGAGACGAGCATGAATTGACTTTTAGCTACTCGAGGTCGTGTCAGCAATCCGAGTCACACGATGTCTTGGCATTTTACTGAGTAGTATATTGGTTATACATGTGAGAATGTACGCTCGAGATCAACTGCTGAAGCAATTGCATAATGGCGTCCTCATTTAATGTGGTTGGGGATTGTTTCGATATTGAATCCAATGGCATCGCAAACTGTGCAGTTTGCAATCGTAATTATTCTCGGAAAGGAAGAACGATATCTATAGGCTATGAAACTATCTAAACAGCAAAAAAAAAATTAAGTAAATAAGATTATGAGCAAGGAAGTGGAAGAAATGAAAGCTAGTAAAAGGAGGAAAAGATCTTCAACACCAGAATCAAGAATGAAGCAGATTACTCTTGAAACTTGTATAAAAAATACAAAGAAAAGGGAAGATCTATAAACAAAAAAAAAACAAAAACAAAGGATAGATCGTAAAATTGCAGAAATGATAGGGATGAACGATCTTCTGTTTTCTCACGTTGAAGATCTTGGCTTCGTAGGTACAGCTAATGGAATAGTTCAAAAGATATTTTCTCTTTCAAAATGTATAACTGGGTTAAAACCAAAGTTTCAAAATTAATAACCTCTATTCCACAACTTTCAGCAATACATGGCGTTACCACACGATAGAGCTGCACTCTGCATGTGATGATGAGGATGCTAAAACCTATGAATCTGACTAGTAATGATAAGATAAATGGCTTAACACATTTGCAATCCAATTCTAACCAACTGTATTGCTGCACTCAAACCCATTGAAGATATCACCATGATAATCTCTGCAGAAATTCATTATCAATGGCGGAGGTTATCCCTCTTGAACTTCTCTGAAGAAAGTATTAGTATCATCAAACAATGACAGTCAAGGAATAAAACTGATGAGATCGACGATATTGAGGGAAATTAACTATAGGTTCGATTTCAGAAGGAGCAACGACTTGTATTCCATAGTTTACTTTTTAGAGCCTAGAGACAAAACAAAAAATTTCCCATCTTAGTTTTTCACTGACGGAGAGGGTTAAAGTAGGCGTCGATCGAAAATGTGAAGAAATTTTAAAATATATTTCTGAAATAGTTGAGAAAAACAAAGAACAAATAAGACACGTTGCTTCAAAACCATCCACAATTACCTCTGTCACCAACGTCATAAATGCAGTTTTACATTCAAGAAAGTGATGATAAAGATCATCAGTTGTCTAAGGCTCTAAGCAGATATCATAAATCATCGACTAGTACTTTAAAGAAGAACGCATTCCCCCCCCCCCCCCTGACGAAGATCCTCTTGTATAGTGAAGGGTGCATACGGAGACGTATCCTGATCTTTCACAGATAACAAGCAATTACCTTACTTCTCCGCAATGAAGTAGTGTTGTTATTGAATGTCTCTTTAGTAGTGCTTGTCTGATCTGTCATCAAAAACGTAATATAATTAAATGCTGAGAGAGAGAGAGAGAGAGAGAGAGAGAGAGAGAGAGAGAGAGAGAGAGAGAGAGAGAGAGAGAGAGAGAGAGAGAGAGAGAGAGAGAGAGAGAGAGAGAGAGAGAGAGAGAGAGAGAGGAAAAATTATTATTTCTGTAGCATAACCTTTCAGTAACTCATTGCAACCATTGATTATGTTATCAACTAGCTTCATAAATTAATAAAGATGTTTTCCTCATTCATTTGGAGGAGATTGGTGGGATGCGTGTACGAGTGGGTCATTGTCCAGCATCCTGAAAACATAGGAAGCTCAATACATTTTATTTATTCACTTTTTTATGCCTGAACATTTACAACAGAGCAAATATTCTAATTAAAGTATAAAAATGACACAATACATTCAATATGAAATATTCGCATTAGCATTCGTATTCGCAAATATTAATAAAAATTAATCTCATTCACATTAAAAAAAATATATTAGCATTAACATTCGCGAATATTTAAAAAAATTATTCTCATAATGTTCGCATTTACAAATATTGCAAAATAAATATTTGATATATATATATATATATATATATATATATATATATATATATATATATATATATATATATATAGTATATATATATAAAAATATTTCTAAATATATATACATATAAATATGTATATATATATATAAATAAATAGTTATATATATATATATATATGTGTGTGTGTGTGTGTGTGTGTGTGAGTTTATGTGTAGCGAAAACCTTTGGTCAATACTTCTTAGTAATAAGTTTTCTTTATCTTCTACAGTTATGAGGAGGAGTTCTTTTATTGCTGAAGCTATTTCTCAAAAGAAATAATAAAAACTTTGTGTTTCTGCATGATTTTTATTATTTGGGGACTTTAATAATTTATTATTATTATTATTATTATTATTATTATTATTATTATTATTATTATTATTATTATTATTATTATTATTATTATTATTATTATTATTATTATTATTATTATTATTATTATTATTATTATTATTATTATTCCATCTTAAAATCCCTACTCTCTCTCTCTCTCTCTCTCTCTCTCTATATATATATATATATATATATATATATATATATATATATATATATATATATATATATATATATATATATATTTATATATATATATATATATATATATATATATATATATATATATATATATATATATATATATATATATGTGTGTACAATATTTTTTATGAAAAAGGAAGAAATTCAACTTTGACACTCACGAAAGAAGGAGTTCAAAACCAGAAACGTCTTCGTAGCTGAGAACAAATTAGGAGGAATTCCTAATCTAAAGACCAAGACCAGAAGAGGAAAATTGTCTTTTAGACTTTAAGAGTTGAGTGCATAAAATAATGACATAGTTGTTAAGTTTAATGTCGGAGAACTTGACGGTGAAATGATATTACTAAGGAAACACGATTCACACGATCTCTTCTCGGGCGAGATGTTCATCTAGAGAGTTCACACGAGCAAAGTCTTCCTTAAGTAGGGATTCAGTAGTGTTAAGAAAGCGATAAAAAAGAACAGTTCGACAACGAAAGAGATATTGTAGAAAGATATTGAGGGTAAGATAATTGAAAAGACAAAATGCCTATTGCCTAAACTTTAAAATCAGAAGTGATTCATACTCAACATAAAGACACATGACACCCGCCAGGAAATCAAGATACAGGGACTCGATCATAAAGTTTTGATGAACCCTCTGAATACACTGTCTTAAAAGTTTGTTTAGTGAGATAAACAATGTAATGTTTCCAAGAAATACCTACTGTATTAAGGACAGATAAAGATTTGTATAAATATATTGGTATTGAAGATTACACAGAGTGAATAGAAGAACGACCATAGTTACTTAGTTTTCGAAGCATTGAAAACAATCAGTTTTTATAAGCTCAAATTGGAAATGCAAAAAAAAAACAGTTCAAAGGATGAATGATATTTTGCTAAGTGAAAGAGTAATAAAGGGTAGAATTATTGTTATATTAAAGTACTGCACATATCAAATGGGGGAACATATTAATAAAATTTGAAAGAAAATAGCATATATATATATATATATATATATATATATATATATATATATATATAACAGGGTATATATATATATATATATATATATATATATATATATATATATATATATAAGAGTTATGTATATATATATATATATATATATATATATATATATATATATATATATATATATATATATATATATAAATATATATATATATATATATATATATATATATATATATATATATATATATATATTTATATATATATATATATATATATATATATATATATATATATATATATATATATATATATATATATATATATATATATATATATATATATATATATATATATATATATATATATATATATATATATATAATCAAACAATCGATTGTTAACAGTGAAGATACCTTTCATAGTTTATTTAACAAATGACCTCTATATTCTTATATTTATATATATATGAAGTGAAATGAAGTGATGAAGTAAACACTTATTAAGTATATTAATTAAGGCAATATGACATTAAATGACTTGATATATTGTTTATGGCTATATTATATATATTTTAATTTCATTCTATAATATCTCTATATTATATATCCCTCACCGCATCCACCCTTTTTATTTATCATTCTATTCTATTATTATTATATTATTATTATATATTAATGGTGGCTCACCCCATCACTTCCTACTAAAGTGATCAGGACGTCCGTCTATATCAAGTGAGGGAGGTGTTGTTACTCACTCCTCAAAGTTCACTCAATCTTAACCAACGTTATTCACGCTAGATTGAGCAATAAACCCAGGGCGTAAAGATGAGGGAGAATTAAAATTCAAGACAGGAAGACAAATAGAAGATGGAGAACGAGAATTCCACAGAACAAGATGACTAGGGAAAGAAGGAAGCACGCAACGGACTAGCGCTCTGTAAGTTACCCCACATACAACACAAAACTCATCGCCACAGAATCACTATGCACACCTTGTGAGCTTATTGAAGACGTCGTAAAGAAGTATGTGATGGTCGCTCCAGCGAACGAGTGATACGTTCCCTTTCAGCTGTCGGTATTTACAAGTAATACTAACAAAAGAGCATAAGAGAAGTCAGCCAACTATCGCGTTCGCACCGAAAAGAGGGTCAAGTGAAAAAGTGGAAAGTTACAAAAGTTTTTATTAGTACTTTGGCCTTTTGAGCGTGCGACCCTGCCAAGAAGGACCCGGAATAGAAAACCAGCAGCCTCACCCCAAATATAAAGAGCAGTAAACTACTCTTAATACATAGGCGATGATGGCCCTTGTTACTTGGAGTAACTAGAAGAGGAAAAGAAGTCTCGCAGTCTAACCAGAACTCCAGTTTCTTTTGAGGCCGCCTAGCAGACCGAAATTCTTTTGTAATCAAAAGCATATTTTTTTTGTTTATCGTTACAGGCCAAGGATGTTTATATTGGGAACAGGAGAGACGAGAGAACCGCTCTAAAATGGTAGCGGAAAGATAGAAGGTGCTTAGAAGAGCTAGATTGTATATGGTTGGGGAATTTTTTAAAGATTGAATTTTCACAATGGTTGAGTCAGACGACCCCAACCTGAAATTCTATCCAAATCAGACGAGAATAGACTCGTAAGATTCAACTAATAGGAAAGGTAAAAGTAAAAAAGATGGGGAAGCAGAATTAAATGAGTTGAAGAATGAAGGGTCGAGTCATGCGGTATACGAATTAGAGTTAGCATGTGCAGGTGAGCAGATCATTTACTGAAAATAGGAAAAGTGTAACGGATAGCACAAAAACATAATTAAAAATTCTATTGGACAAAAAAGAAGAAAAATCGCTTAGTATAATGCGACAATAGGTAGATATTAGAGCGAATTTGGAAAGAAAACTAGACTATAGTAGAGTAAAGAGACGTGAGTGAAAACAAAGGAGTGGAGCTTGGGAAGATCAAGTGACCGTGCCTATACTAAAAGCGGTTCATCCCGGTCAAATGCTTTGATTCTTTCAAGCGCCACCGTAGGCCAATGTACTCCCCGCAGTTCTCCTAAGGCTGAAAATTAATAAATCATACGGATGGGTGAAAGTATATGCCAGTAGACATCTGAGCTCCGAAAGTCGTCACGGTGATAGGATAGAAGTGAATGAACATTTCAGATGTCGCTCGAGAAATGAGGAATTGAGTAGCGGCTTTCAAAGACAGTACAAATAGACTGACAGGTGTGTCTAGAATGAGAAGCTGTAGGGCGATAGTTAGAACAGGATGAAGAGTGGCTTCCTTTTTATTCGGAATAGGTTACGAGCAGTGTTCCTTGCTTCCAGCACTAAGGAACAAGTGTTAAGTATGCTGAGATTATAGCACCGATAATGATGATTCTTGCAACGATAGGGCCGGGTGTCAACCACGGAAGCACACTCCGTCAAAACTTTGGAGTATAGCCGATGCGGCCACCAGTTTCTTAACGTTCATCCGATTTTCTACTAGATTTCACGGAGCCCTGCAGCCTGATCAAGATGTATCCCACAGCAAAGTCTGAGAACACAGCTGAGAAAGGAAGGAGTAAGAGGAAATCGCAGAATTCGGTGTGTCTCTAGAGCGCTTGGCTAGAGCAAAATAGGGGTGAGCCGTCCTGCAACACACTTGCTTCAGTTGGAAAATTAGCAGCATAACCATCGATCGAATAAGAGCGATCCAGGTGAACACGAAGAGCAGATTTGCAGAATGTTGTCAGTAAGACTGAGAACTATTACTATCAAATACTATTGAGATATTATTTGAAAGACAAGTAGTATATAAATGAATAATATATACTATATTATAGGTATTTATTATATATATAATAAGTCATTATATATAAACATATTACAACCTATCAATAGCTATTAGCCATATTATATAATTATACTAATGTATAGTATATTTGATAAGTTAGTATAATTGTATACTAACCCTATTAGGGCATCTATATATAAAATATATAGTATTATTTACACTATTCTTAGTCAAAATATAGGTACTATATATATATATATACTTAATTTATTATTTATTCTATGTTATATATTAATATATAATATACTGACCTTTAAAATTGTCACAATATATTCTTTGTCTACTCATATATTATAGTATATATAATATATATATATATATATTATTATATTACCATAATAATATATAATACTATATATATATATAATCAAAGTATCAAGGTATATATATATATTATCCCATTGGCTATTATACTATTATAATAGGTATACTAGGGAAACGTTGTTAATTTCAGGGTCATTTTGTGCTCTTTGCGGCTTCATTAAGGTGAACTGCTGTTGACAGAGTGTTTCAGCACAGATTCCGTGCAAAATGACAACGGTGATATTCTTAATAACGTTAAATACTTTTGTTTACAAGACAATTTGAAATCACTGCTGTATGTCTGGAGCCCATCGATTGTGGAATAAACAACATAAAAACTAACAAATGGTTCATATTAGCAAATATTTGATCAACTTAAGTGTTGAAGTTTATATTCTTTCTTGGAAGATGATTAATTTAAAGTTTATTTTTATTGAATAAAACATTCATCAAGTTCAAAAACTGAACTCCACATTAACTACCTATTGCTCCCATGGACAGCTTACGTTTTTTGTAACTTGTCTGTCCTCAAGGTTCAACATTTTTGTCGTCTTGCGATAGATTGACAAAATGAATGCTATTACTCTAAGCATTTTCCTTAAGTTTCGTATAAGCGACAATGAGAGAGAATTGCAACAACGACTCTTACAATAAATACTCATGTGTTCTTTCCGAATAAAAATTTGCATTGTAGTTTGCGAAAAGTATAATTGTTTCGAGTTTGCGTGTCGTTTGATATGTTCAAACTTTATGGCTACACACAATCCGTTAAGAATAATCAGTCTTCTATTTAGAACATGCTTACGCACAAATGTAACATAACAATATTGCGGCGTGGTAGGCCCGCGTTTAAATGGATGAATGTTTCATAAATTAAATCATGAAATTAAACATGAATGGATGAGTGCGTGTTTGTGGGCGAAATCGCAAGTATAAATGAGATCATTATTTTGTAATATAAAACTGTAGTTTTAATTTTTCTTACTCCAAATCGAATGGGCTTCATATAGGCTTGGTTCCAGTTTTTGTCATCAGAGGTAAAGTAACTTAGCAAAAAAATTCTTGTTTTTTTTTTGACGAAATTATACTGAAAGTAAATAAACCGCATATTCTTACGACGAGCGTAACACAAATGACAAAAAGCGAAAACGTCTATACAGCGGGTGCAGAAATAGATCAGGAAATTATCGGACAAATAGCGGATATGCTCTTCAAAATTAAAATCCTTATCACCAGCGGTTGGTTCACTACGTGAAAGAAACGTCAACTGCGTAACACTTATCTCAGCTGTTAAAACGTGAGAGGAAAGCGTTGCGACTCTGGTTCATAAAGAATTTCTATATTTTTTTTATACTATATTTTTTTTTTTATTGTGTCACTTGAGTAACTCTTTAATCGGATTTTGAAATAAATCTCTCTCAATATATAGATAATCTATATTTAAATAAATAAAGTTATATATAAATTATGTATAAACTTTTTTCACTTACTAAACACTTCCTATACTAACCATGAAATATATAAACCTAAATCTAACGTACATAGGGATGTACAAATAAACTAATATAATTCGTATATAACATATATATATATAATATTAAAATATTTCATAAGTAAAATAAATATATATATATTAGTAATAAAGTCAATTTAAAGACGCCAAAAGTTTGGTTATCAGTAAGAAGCGGGGATAGGAATGCCTCTCTCTAGTGATAACCGATATCGATACTTCAAAAATCGACTTATATTCTCCGATACTCCGATACCGATACCACCATGGTAATCGGTGCGAAATCGACCTAATATATATAGTAAACTATAATGAGACAAATCTGGTAGATGATCCTGGAACTACTAGGTTATACCCATATAGTAGGTATATAGTATTAAATCCCCTTTATATATATATACTTATCATAACTCTTCGTTTGTATACTAGTATAAAATTACTGCCCATACGGTAATACTGTAAGTTAATAAATGTACTGTATATCAAATCAAAGTTTAAATAAAATGAAAATATTTAGGGTAGCGAAAAGAAGTTTTCCAAGGATAGTTAAGTTTCTTTTTTGTGGACTGTTTGGAATTAGTTTTTGCGCTTGTTATTGAAGATTGAATAAAAATATACTGGGAAAGGGTGTTACCGCGGCTTCATTGTGTCTTTGCAATCAACAACGATAAGACGGTAGGGCTCATGCCCTATCCCCGTCGAACTGTTTGAGAGAATATTTCATTGGAATCTTAGTATTGTCGAGGCTACATTAATCATATTTTTCTTATATTAAAAAAAAAATGCTACAACCCAATTAAGATTCAACTTCAAAAAGCTTATTTAAAAACGCCTTATCCAAAGTCTTCATGTATAATAGTTTTAAAAATTGTTTTTGTGCGTTTGCAAATTTTTTGTAAGATTTTGATTTATTTTTCATGTTATTTTTTATTTATTTATTTATTTAATTATTATATTATTATTATTCATTATTATTATTATTATTATCTCATTCACCTATTTCATTTATTATTATTTACTTATTGATTTATATTCATTTATTATTATTATTATGTTATTTATTTTAACTTTAGTTAAATTTTGCTCTTATAGTCAGTGTGGTGTTATATTTATTCTTCGTTTATTCTAATTATTATTAGTAATAGTTATATTTTTGGGATATTTTAATTGTTTTAAAGATATAATCCACCCCGTGACTCGCGTCGGATTGAAGAGAGAGATGAGGGGTGAGTGACAGCATTATCAGGAGACGGGGGGCGGGGAATGATAAATAAGAGGGGATGCCGCCCCGAAGAACACAACAACGCGAGCAAAAAAAGTAAAATATATCTACAAAATCTTTGGAATAGCTACCCTAAATTTATTATTATTATATATATACTATATATAATATATATATATATATATATATATATATATTATATATATAATTATATATATAAAAATGAAAATATATATGTATATACATATATATATACGTATATTGTATTATACGTTTATATATATATAAATATATATATATATAATATATGTACATAAGCATCCTTATATATATATAGATATACTATACCTATTATTACTATTGTATCCTATATATCTAGTTATAGTAATATACTATACAATATATATATATTATATATATATATACTCTATCATATATGTGTATATATAGGTAGGTCTTCTATATATATATATTATATATATAATTATTAATTACAATTATACCTAACTGTAGTTATACCTAGCTATAAAAATTAGTAAAAATGCTAAGAATAGAGTAAACCCCCCTCACCTATCAATAGTGAGTATTAATATTATTATGATTATATTATATAGTTATATACTATAATATATATAATATATATATATTATATACTATATATAATTATATAATATAATATATGAGTATATATACTAGCTATAATATATATACTAGTTCGTATATACCATATTCAATATATATATATAGTATAATATATTATTATTATATATATATATATATAATATATATATATAATATAATATAGGTACATACCCTATATTATTGTATGGATATGCAAAGTAACTTTTACACTGCGTCACAGTGGTTCTCTCTACTGCTCTCTCTCCTCTCTCCTCATATATTAAAACTATTAATCTCTATATTATAATATATAAATATATATAAAATCTTATATAATTATAATACTGTTATACTAAGTATACGTTACCTATAATATATTATTTACTCACCTAGTAATACTACTTACTATACTATGTATACATAATATTATTATATTATAGTACATTATATTATATTAGGTTAATAATTCACATAATTAATTTTTTTTTTTATTTTATCGTTTCGTTTTGGTAGATTCACGATTAACTTAATACCATTTCAAGTTTATAACTTTTTATCATGTTTAAAAAGCAAGTTATATCGATCAAAAGTTTGAATTATTCTCAATTCTTGTTTTAATTTAATGTTTTTTGTTACGAGAATAAATATCATTTTATTAATCGTTTAGCTATTGTAACCATATCGAGATAATTATACTAAACATAGGTATTTTAAACAATTTTATACTATATAATTCAATTACATACGATATCCGCCATTGCTTCGGGGACAGATTATCTATTTTTTAATGTGTTAAAAAGCGTTATTTATAAGCGGCGGCTATTCCTTTTTTACTTTCAAGGCATAAAATACTTTATATTTATTTGTAAATAATTGTTATATAGGCTGATCAACTTTCGCAAAAAAAATAAAGTAAAATATTATCGTAACATTGTGAAAATTTGCTAAAATAATCGTTCTATAGATTTCAACTCGTGTCTGAGCAGGACTAAAGGCAGACGAGATGCAGGTAGCCTCAGATATATATAGTGATATATATAATATATATCAAATATATATAACTCATATATAAAATTATATATTAATATATACTTATATATACCATTTAGTGCATGTGCAATAATAACTTCTCTAAATCCTCATATAATAAATAACAAGTTAGATATACTATAAATATAATTATATCCTTCACTATTCAGTTTCTATTCTAATATATTAATTATAACAACAACTTTTTTTAACATTTTTAAAGCTTCACAATTCATTGAATTTTACTATTAGTTCTAATAAACAAAAAACTCGGTCCGGGGAATAATTGTTTACTTTCGTAAAACATTGAAAGTTACCGGCGAAAGTATTAAAGGTCCCGGATATTATCTTTAATATGTGTCAAAGTAATTCTAAAAGTAAAAGAAGAAAGAATTGAAATGAGTTAGAAGAATGAAAGGGGCGAGTCATCAGCATATGATGATAGATTTAGATTGCAGAGAGACTCATTATGAAAAGCAATAAAGTTACGAGTTGTAGAGAACTTGAGGAACACCAAAATTGAGAAACAAAGAAAGAAAACAGTCACTCATCAACAACTTCGCAAAATGGATCAATTTGAGGGAAAGCTAGACATAATTAGCCCATAAGGAAAGGAGGAATCCCAGGAAGAGCTATGGAGAGAAGTGACGCGCAGTTGCATACACAAATATCAAATCTTATTTAGGGATACTAAACAGCGCCACACTTCTACTATCAACTCTACCCGTAATATAGTACGTGAATATTACTATCTATTAACATATATATAATACTTTATACATCCTAATTCATATATATATATTAAATAAATTAAATTAATAATTTTATCAATATAGAGCATTAATAATAAGATAACCTAGCACTTTTTACTCAAATATAAATATATTATATAATATATATACTTAGATTAATTTGAGCCTTGAAACTTACATTCATATCATATTGTGTAGCTAAAAACTCTCATCTATCTAAGGGAAAGTAATCAATCTGTAACTTCTTGTGCTATTCTTTCTATACGAGGAAATTGATAAATAAAACACAATAAAAAAAAAAAAAGAAAATATAAACACACTTTTAAACTACATTTCACGCGAAAAAGAATACATTTTTGGAGACCTTGTAAAACCGTCAGTTGATCTTTTGTTATTGTGTTTTTGTTTTTTTATTATATTTTCTAGTACTCCAATGTGATCATTAACTGTCATTTAAGGGTGAATAAAACATGATTCAAATTCCTCATATAGGACACGCTTAAACGTCTCTTTACTACTCCATCCACGAATTCTTTAAATTTCATTTTGTGTGTGTGTTATTAACTAAAGGTACCCAGGGTAAACCGCACACGATGCAGGAAGGTCGGGCTCCTCTCGCCTTACAACGGGGAGACGTAAAGTAGCGACTATTTTCCGCCTCGCGGAGTAGGGTCTCTGTGAAACCCCCGTGCTCTTTGGTTTTGGTTTCGCGGTGGTCTCCTTTTCCGCCCCTCCCTATGGTATAGTAATACTGTCCCCATCCCCATCATAGTCCCCGTTTCGCTCGAGCCCCCCTAACGATTCTTTTATTTTTTTATTTATTTGTTATTATTATTCTTTTTAACAGTTTTTTGTAATAACTTTATACACCGATGATTGCCAATTGTAACTCTGATTTTCTATCTTGTAAGTGGTTATGTAAGGGATATGCCATGACTGGCTTCTTTTTCTCAGATGCACACTTCTTTTTTTGCTTTGTATACATTTTTTTGTAAGAATGTTTAAATTTCTTCAATATGTCTTGTTTTTCTCTAACGTGTCAGTACCTTTATAAGAAAGATTTAAGCATTGGTATTTAATAAATTTTTGAGACTATAAAATTGATGTAACAAATAATTAATTTAAAATATTTCGAGAGAAATTTTATCGAATTCCTATACCACCACTGACCACTTCATTATTAGTATCATAACTATACAATACTGTTAAAAAAAAAAAAAAAAAATCATAAACTGGGACGTGAGTTGAAACATAACAGTGGCCATTTTTTTGGAATCTCTTTAAAATTTTTACATAGGAAAATGTAAAAAAAAAAATAATAATATAAAAAATAAATAAAATCAATTTTGGCTAGTTTTTTTAGGCACAGGGATATATATAAATATATTAATATACTATATATAGTATAATATAGTATATTATAGTATATATTTTTATATATCAAATATTATATATGTTATATTTATATACATATAATATATATACCAAATTTTTACAAATTTTTACTCTTTTAACAGACAAAGTCAAATTTTATTAATAGTGTGCAATTAAGTTATATATTTATATATATTATATATATTCTTACTTTATTATTCGAACCAAAGGATTGTGAATTAGTATATATACCTGTACTATAGTATTAGCTACTATATATTTTATAATATATTATTATATAATATATACACATGATACAATGACATATATACTATATACTACATATATATATATATTTACATCATATTATACTATCTTAATAATACTACCACATGAAATCATAGCAAGATAAAAATTAATGTTGGATCCTATATAATAAAATATAGAGCTAGGCTTTAATATTATTATATAAAATAACAAATATTCATAAAATAATACTCATAGTATACTAATATAATATATATATAATATGTATTATAGTATCCGTTTAGTAATAGTATTATATATATATTAATTATAATATTATATTAATTATTTGTAAAGGTATTACACCGACGGCGAATTGAGGAGCTGGAGCCGATCGGGAGCACTAGGAGGGAGGGTACGTTTTTTCATAACCTAGGGAGGTGGAGGAACCCCCGCGACAAATTTATTCCTCAATAAAATTCATGAACCAATAGAGCGGGTCTCGTAGACTCTCCCGGAGAGGGGAGATTAGTCTACTCTGTGATTTGCCCGGAAGGCCGAGAGACAAACCCAACTCCTGCCATCATGTCTTGTCGATATATCCCTTAGGGGTTTTCTTGCAGTTTAAAAAAAAAAGCAAAATTTAATGAAAGTCTATTATTTTAACGAGTAACAATAAAAGGTCTCTAAATAGGCTCTTTAATCATATTAAATTTCATATATTATTTTAACTACATAATTTTTTTTTACTGTTTTTATTTTATTTACATTTCATTAAAATTTTACCAGATTCCAAAAATGTACTACTTTTCGCTGTAGCTATTGCATAGAGTTTTGCGAGACTATATATATGTAATATAATTAATATAAACGCTAAGACCTAGATTAGTGACCACCGTCTATTCCACTATACATATCTTATAGTGAGTAGGGTTGATAGGGTACTATACTATATAGATAACATACTATACTACTCTACTTGAGCAGGCTAAGAAGGATATGATTGACGGTATATATATAACTATTTTAGATTAAAATATATATTATTTAAGAATATAATATATTACGTCAAGCCTTATATAAATTAGGATAAACTTAATAATAATCCTATTATAATATAATGATATATCGATAATGGATATAACATAATTAAGATAGAGGTTATAAATATATAAGAATTATATTAAAAAACCCATATACTATATATAATATCGATATATATTCCTTATTTATAGGACCTCAATATTATAGTTTACTATATATAATGAGTTATTTATATTACGATCCTTCACTCTAGTTTAAAAATTTAGGTTTACCATAATTGACTGAAGCCAACCAGATTATGATTGAGGTTCGCTCAAAGAGAAACTGCAACATATTGTAATTCCTTTTTTCACTTGCTGGTCTCTATGGTAGTTTTGAGATATGATGTAAGTGGTAAAACCATTGATCGAATCATACACCAATTAAAAAATTATTAGGGTATCAGTCAATATATTTATTGGGAGCATATAAATGATATAATGGTCAATAGTGTATATAATATATAACGTGTGGGAAATGAATAATTTGGGTGTATTAAAATAGATCAACACAATATAATAGCTACAATGATATATATATTTCGAAAGTAAGATAATCAATTATATCTGTAATGATAAATATTTCGAACATAATGTACTAAATTAAATAATTTGGTATGTAATACCTGTTAAAATAATATTCTAGATAAAATTATAGCATAATAAAATATGGAACTCTGTAATAATTGTTTTAGTGGAGAACTAACCTTTTCAGGTTGTGGGATATGATTTTTATTGATTTTGTTTATTTTTTTTCATATAGTAGTAAAATAATGTAAATAAATTGAAAATTTGTGCTTAAAATGGATAAATATGAAATCTAACCACAGAGTTCAAATTAAGGGGTGAGAAGGAGTGTCATACATTATGTTTAACTTTATAAATAGTTAGTAGCCAGAAAATTACCTCTTTTCCGCGTTTATTTCTCGATGGCGAGACTCCGGGGTTCATATGTTAAATTTTGTTTTTTTTTTTAATGACAAGCATATATAAAAGTTATTTCGCTTCATTGATCTTTTTCAAATATTTTTTTTTATTATTTCCTGGAAACGAAGGTAGAAACCTATTCCCCCAATCCGGGGAGGGGTATCTGGAATCCCTGCTCATTTGGTATTTCTGGGTGTCGCGGGTCTTCATAGCCACGTGCCCTCCCTACGGGTACTGGAATCGTTAAACCGCGTCTTTCCTCAGCCAACGTCGCTCCGAGTCTCCCCTTATAATTATTTTTTTTTTTTTTATATTTTTATTTTATATTAGTTTTCTTTTTTGGACATTTTTGTAATAAGCTTTATACGTCGATTTCATCCATATTTGTTATCTGTTTTTTTTTTCTGTTACAGTGTGTATCCTTGTTTCGACGTATCACTTTATCATTAGACCTTGAATATAAAACCATTTTACGTCTTGTTTGTTTTTCACACATGTGTGGTGCTATAGATGAATGTCTTGTATATATGCGACGGGTGGGAGAACTGTGATTTTTCAAATAATCTATAGACTGTGTCAAAGTAGAAAGGGAATTCGTGTTTTATCATGTGAGCTGTCGATATTTTTTGAAGATAAATAATAAAGGATATTAATTGAAATTTGTTACTTTTGCTATTTTATTAATTTATTATTTATATGCAAGTTTTATGACGGAATGATGAATTTATTCTTAATAATTATTTTTAAATATTTCGATATAGGTCTATTTTTTTGGATCTCATCAATTTCCGCATCACCACTGGGAATTCATTGTTAGTCATCATAACTAGCAAATATGTTTAAAGTAAAAAAACAAATACAAATTAATCAAATAACTGAAAAGCCAAATTTTTAAAAAGCAATAAATACAGAAAGCATAGAATATACTAGTATCATATTATAAATATACAATAATATTACAATATCTCATATATAATATATACTAATATTATATATCATGTTAGGATATACTTTTTATATTATATGCTATGAGTTACTATTTTATATCTATTAATCTCTATAATATAAACGTATTAATGCATTCTAAGAAGATGGTAGACTATATTATATATACTATTATAGTGTTTTTATATATTATATATAATATTATTTATATATACATACATAATATATTATTATATATATTAGTGGAAAAAAAGTTAAAATATAATAATATTAAGAGAAAGGAAATGTCGTTTATTTTCGAGATTGTAAAAAATTTATATTGTAACTTGTAATTATGAATATTTATAAATTTTAAAAATTTATGAAATTCTAAGAATAACTGCAGTTACTTCTCCGAAAAGAGGGAAACGAGGCGGTTTTTCCTGGGACCAATAAGCTTGGCACACTCAATCCCACATTTTTTCCAGATCTTTATGACGTCCAAACTCGCTGACTGTATTATTTATTAACGTCATCACTTCCCTTAGACGCCATTCCTACTTTTACTTACTATTTACGATTGGTGCGATCTACTCTTAGAAATATAATAATTGGTGTTGGTTTCATTTCTCACTTTAATGTTTGTGGGTACGTTCAAGTAAGGGGTGGCCGACCCGGTGTGTCTGCTGCATTCTGTTGTCATTTCACAGTAACTTATTTTTTTTTTTTATTAATTTCTTTCCTAACGTCTTAAAAATGACACAAATGGCAAAAGTCTCCTTTTGATTTGTTTTTCCACGGCAAGCAAAGAGAAGGGGTGATAAAACAAAATGTTTAAATATTTTATAACTATTATTTTACTATATATACTATAATTAAAAACCATTCAATGATATGTAATATTATTTTATCACTTATATAATTAAATATTTTATATAATATATTAAATACTTAGAAGTTGTTACATTATAGTTAATTTTACTATTATTATGAATTTACTCTAGGTATTATTAGTTAGGTAGAGTTATTTCAATAGATATAAAGCTTATTTACTATTATTTCTTTGAAGTTTACATGATAGGTCCTGGAAATTCATTTCTTAGTTAGGTGCATTATTATTATAGGATATAGTTATTTATATATATATATAATATCTATTATATCCGTATAGAATTATATGTTTATAATATCGGTATTATATGATATATATATATATATATATATATTAATTACCAATCGTGTTCTATATTGTACTATTATTATATCATATTATAATATATTATATAGTTTAATTATTATATGAGCTCTTTTATATCCACATTTCTACTTTTCGATCAAAAGATTACGTTTTTTAATATATGACATAATCATTATATATGTATCTGGCTTATTAGATAACCGTTTGATTTTCATCTCTTCCCTTCTTCTCTCGCCCACATAAATATCTCTCTCTTTCAACAAATTCGCCACAAAAATGCAGCGACACGTCATCCTCTTTTATAAAGTCTCTTATCTTTTTTTTTAGCATTAAATGTGTGTTTTGTACTTAAATCTTTAATAATTCTCAATATATGCTCCACAAACAAAAGCTTCTGTGGTGGTATAAACAAATTGGAAAAATTTAAGCGACTATATCATCCAACTCATTTTATTTAATCGTTTTTTTTTTTTTTTTGTTGCAAAAAATAGTTAAAAGTAAAGTGTTGTTAGCATTTACTTCATCTTTTCGAAACGAGTTTGCTCATACTTGAAATATCACTAATAAAAAGACCCTGAAAACTGTGGACTCGAATTTTTATCTATTTCACGGTTTGTGCGGTGTTAAGATCATTTATCTCAAAGTGCATTATTGTTAGTTAAAGAAACAAAAGTGTTTTTTATAAATAAATTAGTAATCCTTTATTTTTATAATGTTTCCCTTCTTGACTTTCAGCAATACGTTTAATCAACCTGAACTTCTCTGGCTGAAATACAGCAATATGTTATTACCTCTCTATTATTTGACTTAATATTTATTTGCGACCAGAACTTAATTTTTGTTTCTAGGAGAATCACCCCACCTCACGTGTAATATATCTTTTGGCCTGGATCCTTTACGTATTATAAATAACATTTCCAATAAGAAAAATTTTAGTATAAAAATAAATGAGCCAAAACAGCTCGATACTTATTACTTGGCTTATACCTTACTTAGGCGAGGCACATTAGACACAGATATGTATCAGTATCGTTCTCCGCATGTATGACTTTCAAATTGGTCTCTATGTTGCATAAAAAGTTTCCCACTTGTCCGCATCCCATCGTCCACTTTGATCCGATTATTTCTTATTTCTTTTATTTAAAATTGCAAACATCTAATTTTCTAAGCTGTTACCGTATAAACATAGGTACACTTTTGTAATACTACACTGTGCTAGCCACGTTCGAAGTAAGATAACACGACTCTTAAGTTCAGTTACGATATGAGTTGCGGCTAGTAAAGCAAGGAATAATAACCCGTCTGCGTCGGTTGTCATTTCATTTTCGGGGCGTCCTCTTCATACCCACAAGAACGGGCGAAAACGAGGTTTATAGTTGTTTTTTTGTGTTTTTATGTTTATTTGTGTTGGTAGGGAGGGTGGTGGAAAAACAAGCTCTGTCTACACTTGTTGAAGTTATTTCTCTTTTTCAATACTCATACGCCAAACCAATGAGGCGTACACGCATGAAGTGCTCGCAGGTCTGGGTCAGTAGTATAATTTCTTAGGGTTGTGTGATGTTGGGTCGCCTCGGAGTCATGAGTACGATTTTCCTTATATGGTAATTAGCTTTTTAATTTTTCAGCGTTATGTCTGGTTAGTGAATTTTACACATATTATTATGTATCATTATATTTTTAGACTGAAAAATTGGGTTTCCACTAGCTTATTATATACAGTTCTGCATGCCTTTCTTTCTATCTGCTTATATCTACCGCGTTTATTATTAGTGAGTTGATTGTAGTTATGTATTTATTAGATTATTATATTTTAGTTATTATTATTATTATTATTGTTCCTTAGTTTATTATTATATCTATTATATTTATATTATTTTGTATTCCTGCACTATTAACTTTAATTTGGGGACTCCGCGTCGCAGAGTTGACAATTTTAAATGAAAAAGGAAATTAAATAGTTCAAAATAGATATTATATTAAGAATATATACGAAATTTCATACTTCTATAGCATTTCGATAATATAGGGCTATATAATAATAATTAATTAAACTAATATTTTGTATTAATATTATCCCTTATACTGATATTAATTTAGTTAAACATTTCTAAATTAAGTGATTAGTTTATTAGATTACTACATATACTATGTAAATTGTAGTTAGGTGTATTTATACGTGCCCATTTCTATACACAATTATTTATATCTTCAGTTAAATATATTTATGTCTAGTTACTGATTGGTAAATTAGCGTATCATTAATAGTATATTTATGATTTTTTTTCTACTATTATTAATAATATATATATATGATTAGTATATAATTATATATAATAAAAACACTATATAGATATAGTAGTGTATATATATCTATAATCGTAAAGTATACAGTTATAGAACTTATATACTAAAATATAGTAAGTATATAAGGGTCTCTACTTATATATATATTATAGTGTTATAAATTATTTATTTTATTTTATAATTATTATTATCTTATATTAGTATATGGTATATATATAATATTATTATATTTATTATATATCATATATAATTACTTATTGTGTAGTTTATTTTCTATTATTAGTTATTTTAATTTTACTTTATTATAATCTATACCTAGTTATTATATTTATACTAACTACCTATGAAGTATATTATTATATTAATATTAGTATTATGAGAATAACTTTTTTACTTTTATAGTTCTATGAAACTGATAGTTTGGGTTAGTAAGTTCATAATTTTTTTCACTACGAACCTCCCTTGGCATTATAACGTATCTGGTCAACATTGATTGGACATGGTAATAACTTAATAAATTAAAACTATTTACATAGGTTGATTTTTAGCTTTCGCCCCTTACATTGCACAAACGTCATCTTTCAGCAGTACACATGCATGCGTCGCTAACCGGAAGAAAAACTTAAATCATCACATAACAATTAACTCTTATAACTTTCGGAGAAAAAAGATGCAGACAAGGCAAGTCAAATACGAACAGTAACTTTAATTTATTAAAGGTTTAAGGTTGGTCGTTAAGTTGTTCAATTTGTAGGTTCGTGTGTCTCTTCGATATCTCTTTGCACACCCACAGAAGACAGTCTTTGTTAGAAAAACATGTGCGAAAAAGGAAGGATGTCTGAACATTATGGTCCAGTTTGAAGTCTCCGCCGCGGCTTTGTTGAAATTTATCAATAGTTCATTTATAAAAAACATTTATTCCATAATTCTTTCTTTTTTTTTAACTGGTTACATAAACGTGTTAATTATGGGATACTTCTGTTAATTATTTAATGTTTATGATTTATTAATTGTCTGTCGGGTGACATGTTTAACGATTAGCTCTTGTGATACGTTGGCGGTGAATCATTTAGATAAGTCTTTGCTCGTTATTTGTTTTATAGCTCATTCTTCTTCTTAACGCTTACTGCAGTTCCCTACTTTATATTAATTGCGCTGATGCCTTAAGTAACACAAAGCTTTGAAGACTTTATGGAAAAATACATTGGGTTATCATTATTAATATTGGATTTTGGGGGTTTAAAAATTCTTTTCAATGATTGAAGACTTTATGGAAAACCTCAATTACCTTTGATGATATATGTTTCTTTAATATTAATTTACTAATTTTTAAAATTTTACAAATTGTACAAATTAGGGATCGAATTCTTAAGTCTCTTTAGTAATATGCTTTCCCACAGTTCTAAATGTCGTTCTATTAATTTTGAACTCGAATTTTCCATAAAAATATTTTTCTAGGTGCATCGTGAGAACACTAATTATTAAAGTAACTTCACTTTCCAATACGTTGTTATTAAATTTGTGTCATTTCAATTTTTGGTTACATTTCTGTATTCTCACGGTAGTATTTTATGTATTAGACTAGATAGTTAATAAAGAAACTGGAGGAAGAATTAAGAGAAATAGAAAAGCTCTTTAAGGCGTAATAGGAACGAATAAAGTAGCCAAGTTTAGTTGATTAAAAGGTAATGTCTTGATTAAGAAACTCAGTGTTATATAATACTGTATCGTATATGAAGGATAGAAGATCATGCGTATGGGTTTTTTAATCTATGTATAAAAATCCGGGTTAATAAGTTAATTATGAGCCAGTAATTAGTTTGCCTAATGAAGTATTAAAGTGTGTACTCATAATATAAAAGTCTATGGTATATTAAGAGGATTATGAGCTATACGTTATGATACGCATTGTAGAGTTGAAGTGATCTCGATTCGATTCAGGATATCGGATAGTTTGTCTATAGATTGTTACTCGGGATATATGTCACGTGGGCGGTAGGCCAAGGTGTGAGTGCCTTGCATTGGCGTACCACTTGTCCCCCCTAACAATCTTTGGTGAAAGTTTAGACCAATTATGAAACTTATTTTTAAAAATGTTGATGGACCAAGAAGACAAAAAAATCATTCAGGATACACTTTATGTATCTTTAGGCGTTTAGTATCAAGATAAACTGGTAGAGACTATAATTAAAACAGATCTAAGAATGCGGATAGAGATTTCATTGGAACGTAAGGATAGAAAATTTAATCATAAATTTAATTCCTCAAGTTTCTTATATCTTTTATTAAGAAAACCGCTCAACCATGCTAAATACAACGCTGGGCACTTATCTACAACAGGCGCGTTCAAATTTAACTGCTGGTTTTTCCCCACTTGAAGTGGAATCCAGAGTTTTTTTTATATTTTAAATGTTTTCGGTTTCATTAACTTGCTCTCTCCCTCACTATGTGCTTGTTTACCCATTCAGAAACCTAATTCTGCTGTTATCTTTCATTTTCTTCCATAAAATTTTAATCTCATCCACACGTAGCTTGAGTTGGGCTCGACTCGCACACAGTTCTTTATGAGCGTTCAGTACCCATTCGCATAACCCTAACGGTATTTCCGATAACATATGGCGGTGTGCGTAGTGTCCCATCCTCTATTGAATTTATCACGCAAGGCTCAAAATCCGAAGGATTACCAAAGCTTCTTTCCTTGACAAGTATGATCAAGAAGAGCATGGCCGTAAAGACAACAAATTACAAACACATATGCATAAAATAAGAAATATTACAGCAATTTTGAAGACATAAATATATATGTAGTTATATTAGATATATCTATTATATTATATATATATTAGTATATATATTATATATATTATATATTAATATTTATATTATATTTATTATATTTATTATTATATTACTATGATAATTATATATATATGATATATATTGTATATATATTATATAATTATATATATATATTTATATATATATTTATATATATATATATATTATATAATATATATATTATTTAATATATAATATATATTATAATATATTATAATATTTAATATATATCATATATATAGTTTATCTATAGTATATATATATATTATATAGGTATATATATATATATATATCATATATATATATATATATATCTATAGAATTATATATATTTATATATAGTTATTATATTTATACTATGATATTTATAATATTATTATTTTATATATTATCTATATACGCTTAATATATATTAGTATTGTTATTATATATCTAGTAGTTAGAGTGCTTAATTTTGAGGGCGGAAGTAGCCGCGGAAGTAAAGATCGACCGCGCGAATACGGGAAGTATAATTATGCGCGGAGTGTAGTAACATTCCTCCTTGCTTTTCTATTATCACTTTGCTTTCTATTTTTTGGGACGAAAAAACCGGCAAGTTTTATTTCCTCATTCAGAATCTAATCACTCAAATAGCTTGAAATCTTCTTGCTTGGCAGAATTGCTTAAATAAAAATAATATAAATTAATTAATTAATTATTAGAATTGAATATTCATTAATAAATAACATAATATAATATATACTGTAAATCGCAATATATATTTTTTTTTTATTGGTCGTTAATGTTATATTGGGCCATTGCACTGGTTGTTTGCGATCATGGGGCTTTTGCGACTTGCCGCTTCGACGACCGGGCCGACTAGGCAACCAGGGTGTGATGGGGCCAGAAGCCCAGATTGGATGGTCATAGAAGTCTGAGAATTTGTGATACACGGCTTCATATAGGTGCCATAGAAATAGTCAATATGGAGTATAATTTAAAGTAAAGTATTTGAGCTTATTGACTCAAACTTTACTTCTCATTCATACGGCCGACACAGAGACTGGACTCCGAGTCTGGAAATACGTCTCGACTAGCGCGTCGAGACCCTGAGATAATTGATACGTAGAGGTGGCAAAAACCCACTTGCGAAGAACTCGGGTCGTCACACAACACCCCTTATTCATAGGTACATCTCTGGTTGGATCGCAGAGTGAGACTACCTTTACCACCCAGGATTTTGCTCCCCTCGTCGGAACACACGTCTCAGACTATTCCTCTCTATGCTGATTCACTTCCTAGACTCCTTCTACCACATAGAGACAATGTCTCAAAAAGACAATCTCTGTATAGTTTAAACAACTTAGGCATGACCACCCTTCCTTCATGGAAATTGTCGTGGCTGACTACTCTAATTTTTAAAGAGACTTGTTCAACTACTAAACATATGTATACCAAAGTGCATACGTTTGCAGGAACTTCGACTATGGTCTCGGCGATCTTCCACCGCGGACATATAAGTTCGCCGCTAACCAACCCTCTAATAGAAAGAGGTGACTAATAAGGGGAGTGCGGATATACTCATTTCAAAATCTGTCACTATTCTCCAGCCCTCTTTAAACCTGTTTTATGCAGTTGCAGCAGCACGAAATTCATCCTGTCCAAGATCCTTACGTCTGGCCTTGTCTAACTTAGCTAAAGATAGATAGTTTAAACAACATAATATTGACTTTAACGTGATCTTTTATGCAACTCCCTACTCCGGTCTTTGTTTATCTAGAGATTCAACCTTTCGCACCTCGGCGTTTAAATAGTCCTTATGGGGGCGATTTCTCTGTACCTCGTCTAAGTCTAGATCCTTTTAGATTCTTCCAACACTCTCATCCATTCCCTGGAGCCCAATAAACCTTAGCACAGGACTTCCCTACATATGAACATTTAGATGAGTTCTAAACTTCTCTTCTTCTGTATCTTGGTACACGCCTCGCGTTCCTTTTGCTCCAACCATTCTCCCTCCTATAGGAGTCGTGTTTACCTGACGTTCGCCAATTGAGATTTGATTATTTTATACGGCCAAAACGTGACCATGTACCACAATGGCCCGTAAGAGATGCTAATAGGCGTTTGCAACCGATCCCACGTGTTAAAAGATCAAATCCAGACATGGCGCTATCGACCTGAACCCGAGGTTAGTTAATTGTCATTTATTATTTCAGGTCAATAGCTAATCCCACTTTCTCTCCACCTTTCTCGAAATAAACGGTTATTCGCGGCGGTGGCAGGTTCGGCTCCGTCGACCATAGGTGATAGCTGAGGTGGCGTCGGTGTTGGGCGGTTGGCTGTGGACACGCGGGTCTGCCTCGCTCGCGCCCGTGCGCGTGTTGTGCCGCCTGGATGTTCGTACAGAGCAGCACTCTCTTTTGGTGTTGGTGGCGGCCCACAGGGGTGCCATTGAGACTTGTACAGTGTCGGGTATTCACCAGGGGGGTGGGGGGGGAGGCGTGTGGAGTGCCGTGGGGTGTAACTAAGGGCGCGTGACAGCGGACAAAGACCTCTCCTGCATTCCGCGACACCAAATATCCCATCACAGGTGGCGGGGTAGAGGGGGACGTTGTGTGGTCGCAGGGCGTACGCGGTGGGGTCTAGCACTATGGTGCGATCCTGGGCGGTGGGGGGGATGCGCGCCCGCACCTCGTGAGTTGGGTTCTTGCACGGCGACGAGACTAGTGCTTTTGTGCTGCTCAGGCTAGGGCGGGAGGGACAGACCTGACATGAAACGTGATGGGAGGGTAAGTTTGCTCATCAGGCGGAGGGATTACGACCACAACACGCACGCCAGGGGGGGCCTCTCATCCGACCCACCTGAAACTAGATCCGCCTTAACCCAATGAACGAACCGCATTCAACCTTGATTCGTTGCGTGTATGGATTCTGTGTGGCTGTTGCTGTCCGTTCACAGACAAGCACCAGCAATCCCAGGCACTCACGCTCACGGCAGCCTCCACCCTACGGTTCCCACAATCTTAAAAGCATCATGATAAGGACCCGCGTAACCAGGCACTATACAAAGGTGGTGTCGGGACCTGTTTGAATTTATTACCCTTGTTAGTTTTCGCTCATTGACACAGTTTCGAAGTTTTTATCCAATAGGTCGCGCGGGTCTCTTATCAAGGAATGAAAGCTAACAGATCAGGGTAAATGCACAACGGACTGTCTTCGCACCGGTTCTACGCTGCAGTGGGTGCGGGCCGCGGGGCGTGTTCTTCTTGTTAATTTGTCTATTGTGCCTTTTGGATCTAGGTGGTTGTGTGATGTATTGCGTGCTGATTGTCGTGTTTGTTGGTAGGGTCAGAGTCATGATTTTTTACTAAAATATGGATTTTTACACTACCTATAAGGCAGTAAATTCAGTAAATCATTTGATAATTTTAAATGCAAAATCTTTATGTCACACTTTTCCAAAACGTTCAAGTTCCAATACATCCACCTTTTCTTCAGTGCGGAAAGTGAAAACAGAAAATACTCGTCGTCTGCTCGCCTACCTAATTACGATAATCTTTCCTTCACTCCTAGATTGTCTATTGTTTTGATTCTAATTGCCATATTGTGCAATCTTACCCGTTATAGGGCCATGGAGTTCATAATATATTACCGATACGTAGTATTAAAAATTGATCATAAGTTGCTTTTCTTGGCTTACCCACCCTGAATGCGTCCTAGAAAGGCGTAACATCGTACGATGCAATAGAGGGGTAATTACTACTGGTCGTGTCAGACAGGTTCTATAATTGGGACCTTAGATCTATTGATCATGAGTCATATTGATCCTATTGATTCCGTCATCAATTTTGTATTACATTGTCCATGTTTTACATACCCCCTAAGCGTTTAAATTCAGTACATCAGGTAATCACGCTAAGCCAGTAATCAGTAAATGAATAGATCCATCACCATCCTAACTTATTCGGAGGCCGTTATTCTGGTATTGGATCATATAGTGGATCCCGTATCTGACTATGACGGGTCCTTTTCTCTGACTCTTTATTAGGCATTTATTCGCTGTAAGTTAAAGTCGACTGCATTTTTTCAATAGATAATCGAGTGATTTGAAGATATTAGTATCAGGGACTGCATCTTTGTATCTGTAATTCAATTTTTGTAGTATAAGGTTTTCATGACACATTATGTTGTTTATTTACTTTATTTTGTTTTATTCTGCTTTAGACATTTTGTTTTTTACTAAAAATGTTATTCTGTTTTATTTGTTTATACTTAAAAAATTGAGTCCGCGACTTTTTGACATGACCAAGGAGCAGCCTAAAATCATTTTCGAACCAGAGTCGAAAAGGGTGAAAATTACATTTCAATCACTATATACCTAATCCTACCGCTTACTTTTTTTTAAATTTACACTTCGCGCAACGGTAATGATCCTCACTATAATACTTTCACTGGCCGATTGATCTAATTCATGATTGAAATAGCCCATATTGTTACTCTTTTAGGTGTTGGCCATCGATAAGGTTTTTGGTAAAAAAGCGGGAAAGGAAACACGTTTTTTATTTTAAAGTTTATATTTAGTACGCCTAGACTCTTGACAGGGTTATTGGAGACTTTTCCTTGTTCATCATAAATTGTTTGGTGAGTGTTTCCTAGCAATGGACGTTATTGACTGTAATTTATGGTTCCGTACGTCCCTCCGGCTATTATGTCTTTATGTAGTTTGTCCTACAGGATGCGGGACAAACGCTTTCCTTGATGTATAACATTTTCAAAAGGAGGTTTGAGATTTTACGAGCAACATAAGCCTGTTTAATATCAATGGCACTGCTGACCACGTTTGTTTTTCCCTAAGAAAGCTTTATGATTAAATAGATGTGTTCATTTCACGAAGGTACTAATTTAACGATGTGAAAGTCTTTGGAAATTAACCGGGTTAAAATTATATCCTGGACGATTTTGATGATAAATTGAATGAGGATATTAGCTAGAAACTTCACAGTATGTAGCTCCCTGCATCCATTTATAAAGCTTAAACGTATTATTTTTTAACGATCAGCGGGTGGAATATTCTTTCTCATCAGAGATCTAGGGAGATTCTATTGATGGATGTGTGTATGTTATAAACACAGTTATAATTTTTGGATTTGGGCAAAGAAAGGGAATTCATGAGTTCGGATCGTCAAGTGTGTGTGATACTCGCACCATCGTTCTTCTGTCACGTAATGCAAGTCATCCTAATAAAGTATCTTAATTAGTGAGCTAGATATAAAGCTTTGTCTTAAGATTTTCCTCATTGGTTACATTTAACGTCACTTACAACTAGATGACCGCTTAATTACTAAGATACACCGCTAGAGGTGTTACTGTGTACAAAATTAGTTGTGCCTAGGACGAGATTGGGGAGACAGTAATAACATACTCATGGAATTATGAGTATCTAACGGTGCGAATTAAGTTTTTTTATGAGTAAGATAGGTTTAAAAAACACATATTAACCCCTTCTGGAAAACGTAAAACTGATCGTTAGTAATGATGAAAATTGGTTACAATGGTATGAGAAGCTAAATCCACGACTAAATTATTCTTAATATGAAGACTAGGAAGTGTTCCTTTTACGTTAACAGACCTCAGAGAGGTGAAATGCTAAACTCGTCATAGAAACATCGAGTTAAAGAACATCTTTTGAGCCGGTAACGTAAGCTCCTAAAATAGCACCGGCTTTTCTTCTCTGCATTCAGCAGGGCTACAGCTTTTATCTTTTGAGTATCATAGGCAATCAACCCCACGAATACAGCAACACCCACGTAAGAGACTATCCAATAAAGTGTAGAACTACATCGTTTGTATTTCTTCTCTAACACGGAATATAAATGAGAGGTTGAAATATAATACAGTATTCTCCTACCGTCTACACCTCATACACGCATTGGTCATATACTGAAAGGAAGAAGCACACACGCCAAGAGCCTACTAAGGCATTCCCAAGCAACACTATTCCACGAAGTCACTGAAACTGGATTCTTATGCATAAATACATACAATCGACGACGAATCACGAGGACGAAGCGCGGAAAAAAAAAACAGTAAATCCATTACTCTCCAAAGCAGCTGCTAACAACCCAGCGGGAATGTTATACAAGGTCTATTAGTCTCTTTTTTTTCACACACATCTGAAGAACGAAAAAGCCAACAAGAAAAAGCTGACCAATATTAGGCCAAAGAAAAACAAAACACAGTTCGAGAAATAACAGGGTGTTGCTCTTTAAACGTCCCTCACTCAACAAATAGATCTGGTTTCCTCGATAAACACTAGCCATCACCTTTCTTATTAAGAATTGTGTTTATATTAACCCTTATCTGTTCCACAGAACCCATATTGAACTCAGTGATTCGGCGGACGTCTTCCTGTCTCTACTTCTGAGTTTAATCATCGCTCGACATTAAACAGAATAATCTTAGAGAAGGAACTGCATCATCGATATTAACTCTGATGTTAAATTTCATGAAAGAGAATATATAAATGCTATACAAAAATTAAGTAGATCTAACAGTTTACTAAATTTCACCAAAGCGAGACTCTCACTTCCAGCTTGGGGCACCAGATAACCTAGATTAGTGGAATGGAAAAGCGCTTACCGGCGCGGTTTTTCCGTAGAGATTGCAGAGGAACGGCGTCACCAATGAGCCGAGAACGCAAGAAACCGCGTTAAGGCGTGGTATTATAAGATTTTAAAGATCAGGGCTAGTACGGTTTGAAATGAGATCTCCTCGGGTGTCAAGTCTAGTGTTAATTTTAATTATTTGGGGCTCACGTCAGGAAACGCGCCATATATATAGCAGAATTGATGGGGGTGATCAATACGTTTATGATTTTATTTGATTTGTTACTTCGATGAATCCATGGAAGGCAACTGGATCACTCAATCTGCTTACGAAACTCTTGATTGCCACCCTTGACGGGGTATGTTATATGGATACCACCATGCCTAGAGCGTAAGAGCTCCCTGTAAGGATGGAACAGAATCAACAAGATAATGTTGTTTGAAAGGTCGACTTCATCTAGCTATTCAATCATTTCATATATAGTGGAATTCCCATGGTTTTCACATTTTACCCAACTAATTACTATATCACCTCGGGCGCATTTAATACTTCAAGGAGTGACTACCCCTTTAGGCAAAAAAGAAAATAGAGAAGAAGTTCGACAGAGGAGAAAACCTTACCTGCGACTTTCCGGCATGTCCAGCGGTATAATTCTAACCTATTATATCTTGGTTCATCTTTTCTGTAGCTCGCCGAAGTCAAATTTCTGAGGACGTCATCTAACGACCCACACTTCGGACAATTTTACGCGGCCGCACATTAAAGTCCTAACTACTGTATCATAGCGTACTCCGAGTTTTAAACGTCTCGTCGCTCTCGAAATCCTCGAATATATAATCCTGGATAGTGCTCATTCGCACAGTCCCTTTTTTAAAAAAATAAGTACTACCGCTGGACTCCAAACTTCTCGTATTCACGACCGGCTATAGTCCGAGGTGTGTGGATATCGTAGATTGTAGAGGAAATGACTCAAAGGGTGCAAAAAGAGAATAAAGTGAATCATTAATGATGCTTAAAATATAAGAAGGAAGGTACATTAGAAGGAAAACTGTGAAAGCTGTGAAAACATGAAATCCACGATTTTTTAAGAGACAGTGTGAAGAGTTTGAGAGAAAGTCTTGAGTACAAAATATATAATTAAGATAACAAGCAGTTGGACTATGGCCTGAGCTTAGTAAGACGCGATCAGGCCTCCCTAATTCTCTACTGAGACCTGTTGATTCCTTCCAAAACGAGGTCACCGATATCACCGACTGATACGAAGGCCTTTCCGATCCCGTCCACCGCATACACTCCGGCTCTGTTTCCGGGTGAGCCTTGAAGTTGAATATGATTCCGTTGTGATGCCGCTCTCAGGGAATACATCATGTACACAAGTTATCGACGTTTATTAGAATCTTGTTGCCTTGGTGGGAACACCCCAATATCGTCTGCTCTGGTACCGTTTCTGCGGGAGATACCTCAGAATTCCAATTACTGGGAATGTAACAAGTTTATTGGCTAAATTCCTTGTTCCCACCATTTGCCTATCCTTACGCTTTCCTCTCTCAATATAATTCTAGCTTAGGTGTCAAATTTAATCCTGTCTCATTCCTAAGAAGTTCACGGTGGCATTTAACGTCCAGTTGTTTTATTGATCGCTCTACCACAACAAGGTGACAGTGGTGGGTGGCGTCTGTTGTCCTTTTACCTTTGGACACGGAAGAACCTCTCCCATTATTGTGAAGGGTGTGGTGGGGTTGTTTGGTGAGTTTATGTTGGTTCGTTGTCCTTGGGCCCCCTCTTTAGAACGTGTCCTTCACAACTTTTACCGGCAGTATTAATTTTCTCATGATATGATTTCCCCTTTCCGAAATTTGTCCTTACTGTCAAGGCCATCTGCTTAAATGTCAATATTTCATTCTCAGTGTATTTCGCATCAGTCTTCCCTCCAGACGCTTAAAGACTCCCCTAATTCCATAAAAACACCGAAATGGTATCACTGTACAACATATTTTCCTTTCTTTCTTTCGCTGCTCCACTTTCGTAAGAAGCAGATTCATTACTTTGGGGGGTATTTGGACTCCCTCTCTCTGACGTAGGGCGGTAAGCCTGGGCAACACGGAAAAAATCGCGGGACAGAGAGTGCAAGAATGGCCGCCTACTTTCTTTTCGATGTTTCTAGGTACCTTTCCGGATCGCATTTTACAATAGGTCGCCGCGTCTGAAAAACTCATCAACTAATTTATTATGCCGCTCACCGACAAGGCTTTTACGGTTTTTGG